>PVJH01010244.1:0-74700 GCA_004026705.1 Nesogale talazaci | reverse complement strand
AAACAGTTACAGTCTTGAAACCCCATAGGGGATCACTAAAGTCAGCATTGATGGCAGTCAGTTTGCTTTTGATTGAGACCAAAGGAATCTACTACTGTCCACTTAATCGCATGTACCTCTCTCCATCAAACTGCTCTCAGAATTGAGTTCAAGCATGACTTTCTCAACCAGCTTTCCCAGGCACTTAGCCCTTTGGTGGCGGAGATCTTTCTGGCCACCACTCTGGAAACCCGACACGTCTTGGTTTCCTGAATTTATTACGCATCCTTTAAAAATCTGCTTATGTTTGTAAAGTATTTCAGACTCCTCAAAGACATACTCATCTTGCCACCTAGAACACTTGGGTACAAAACACAGTTGGTGTGTATTTATGGAATTACAAAACTGTTTTCATTCATAGATAGCACTTTGCTCTCTCTTGGCTTATCAATCAGGTCCTTGTAGCATCAGTCACATTGAATTGATTCTGAAATACCAGTAACAGTGTCTCTAGTAATGTCTCTATCATGTGGACAGAAATTTAAGAAACCGTTGCCTCACCATTCAAATCCAAACTTAGACAGGAAGAGGAAACATTCGCCACTCAAGTAGTCTTAGTCTTATTTTTTTGGCTGTATTAGTCCAATGACTCCACCTAAAATGCTAATAGAGCAACGTCTATTAGTCTCTCATTCCACTTAAGTGCCCAGTTTGTATTCTGACTTCACGCAAGTAGTAATTTTGTGTGCCACTGTGATCAAAGACACATCCATAAAAATAGCCTATGCAACAGCGAAGCATGACTTTTAAAATGATGCTATTTTTAATACTGCTTACATTTACCATGGCTTAAAATATAACAACTGCAAAAATAGCTTCTGGAAAATACTCTTGCTATCATGCAGATGTATATATGCTCTGGTTCTAATTGCCATATGTCTCCTCTCCAGTATCAGATAAAAATGAGGACTATTACCCCAAATCCCAGTCCCATTATCCCAGAATCCAGAATCATCCACTTCACACAGAATGCAGATTGTTACGGTCTTTAAGCATTGTTGACACCCTGCTCATGATAGATATCAGAGACACTAATACCAAGACATTAGGATGAAAGAGAATGGAAGCTATGGTTAACTGTGTCAGACATGTTGTGGTGTATGCTAACCACAAGGGGGACATCCAAGTGTATGCAATGATTCATTCACTATGGTGGCTTCTGCTGGAGCCCCTCATCAACAATCTGTTCCCAAGAGATGAGAGAGTAGGACTAGAAACACATGATCATTCCTTATGGGATACACACTAGGAACATTCAAAGAGTAATTTTGCCTATACTTGGCATCCTGGTGAGAGAGCATGGGTTGTGCCCAACTGCTAACCTCAAGGTTGGCTGTATGAAACCTTGAAGCAGCTTGCAAAGAAAGACCTGGCTATTCTACCCCTAGGACCCCAAGGATGGTACCCAAGAAAGCCCCCGGAAGCAGCATATTTAGACACCTAGAGGATGGCCAAGAGGTGGAACAGATTTGATGTCAGTAAGCTTGAAGTTTTAGATATATTCCTTTGTTTTTAATGCTGCACTTCATTTAGGATGAAGGCCCTCAGCCCTCAGTGTCTAATCCACCACCTCAAAAATTCTGAGAGTTATTAGTAGCCTTATTTATAGATGAAAAGCCGAGTGTCAGAAAAGTAACTCCTGGAGCAGTGCCCCCCTGCCCCATAGATATACCCCAGAAAAGCACAGTAATTTCTCTCACCATTACAAATATTCTTGTTGTCACATACGCAAATAGTGAAGGAGCTCAATTTTTCATTGTGATAAAGAATTCGTTGTCTCAGTTGAATGAGATTTTTGAGCTATCATGGCTGTTCCATTAACTCATCAGGTTATGTTACTACAGGAAGTTTCCTATCACAAAATGTCTCTGGTTTGTTTAAATATGGATTATTTACGGTGTAAATGTTTAAAAAGTAAAATTCTAGTGATTGTGTTTCTTCTCAGAAACAACCTTCAAATAGCCTATTAATTCAAGAGGTACCCCCCATAACTCCCTCCCTCCCCCCCACACATATTCTCTCTCTCTCTCTCTCTCTCTCTCTCTCTCTCACACACACACACACCCCTAAATTTAATAGCTACTCTCTTCTGTATAAATATTTTCCCAATTCCTTGTTCTAGCATAATGTACCCAAAGAGAACATAGCTGGCATTTGTCCACAGTGAGGCATCAAAATAGAGCAATTAAATTAAGCTTGGGGGATTATTTATCTTCTAACAATTGCATGGTATAATTCTGAAGAAAACTACTGACCTTTTAAAACTACAATGCACACTTATAAAACAAAATACACTTTTATTTTAAAAGGCACATTAGAGCTTCATAAGATATATATTTAATAAAATGCAATGGTTGATAGGAATCAGTAATATGATAAACACAAAGCAACACCTTATTTTGTATCTTAATATCCATTTAAATGAACAAAACAGCATGACCATTCATCTGGCAGCTTGTGCTGGAAGCGATAGCGCTGGTATTTCAAATAACCAACAGGGTCACCCACGGTAATTAGGTTTCAGGGAGTTTCCAAAGACAGACTAGGAAGAAGTGGTCCACTTCCGAAAAACTAGCCTCTAAAAGTCTTAGGACTAGAAGAAGGCATTGTCTGATAGAGTACTGAAAGGAGGGTTCCCTCAGGCTGAAAAACCATACCCAAACAAACTCCCCGCCACAGAATCATGTTGACTCCTGTAGACCTCACAGGACGGAGAAGGACAGCGCCTGTGGGTTCCCGTGACTGTAACTCTGTATCTGAATAGGAATCCGCCTCTTTCCTCCGAGGTGGCTTCAAACTGCTGACCTTGAAGTTAGCAACCCAGGGAAGAGCTGTCTTCTCAAAGCCGACCTTAGCCGTGTGGGTGGGGGAAAGCTTTCAGGGCCTTCATTTACTAAATTGCCATCATAATCTGAGCACGGAATATATCAACTATGAATCTAGGAAAACTAGAAGTCTTAAAAAATGTAATTGAACATGTAAAAGTAATACCCTAGGCATTAATAGGTCCAGAGGGATGAGTATTGAACATTTGAGTCAGGCAATCACATTATCTACTATACAGAAGTGACAAATTGAAGTGGAATGACATAATATTTATCATCAAAAAGCACACCTCAAGAGTTACCTTAAATTACATTGATCAAATACTATCCATATGCTTACTAGGAAGAACAGGTAATGTAATTATTATTCCAATGTATTCACCACTAATGCCAAAGATGAGTGAATTAAAGGGTTTTCCCAACATCTGCAGTCAAATTGATCAAACATGCGATCAAGATGCATTGAAAATTACTTGAGATTGGAACATGAAATTTGGGATCAGTAGTTAAAAGACCAATAAGGTCTTCGTGGTACAAATGGGGTTGGAGATTGCATGACACAATTAACAAGACGGATGGTTTATTAATTACCAATGCTTTTCTAGTACCAAAATTGGCAACAACACATACACATGAACTTTGCTAACGTGATGATTGACACAGTAGCTGAAACATTGGGCTCAACATAGAATCTAAGATAGTACCGCACTGGGTACTCTTTAGTTCTGTTGTACATAGGGTTGCTGTGAGTCAGAACTAACCTAACAATGCCTAACAAAAAGAATCATATGATCAAGTTCATGGGTGGGTGGTGTAAATAATAAATACATCCTGCTACCAACTGTATTGTTGATGATGTGGGCTTATCTAGAGGCACCTCAGAAGAAAGGTCTAACAATCACACACTATGAAGGTCATTTCTATTCTGATACACATGGAGTCATCACGAGCCAGAATTTCCTCAACCATAACTTATTCCTGCTTAGTATCATGACAGCAAAATTGCCCACAAGGCTGCCCTCGACTCACGTGGCTTCCTTACAGAACTCTCATCCTCTCCTTCTGTGGTACTAACTTAACCAGGGCAGGAGAGAGAAGATATGCCCACCACAACTGAGGCCTGGGCAACAACTCAAACAAAGATGAGGGGGTTAAGTC
This sequence comes from Nesogale talazaci, assembly GCA_004026705.1. Taxonomy (NCBI): domain Eukaryota; kingdom Metazoa; phylum Chordata; class Mammalia; order Afrosoricida; family Tenrecidae; genus Nesogale; species Nesogale talazaci. Next base: position 70,678 of record PVJH01010244.1, on the reverse strand, counting down.
TGAATGTTCTCATTCTGTTTAATAGTGAGTCTTTTTTCATTAGCACACCACGTTTTCTGTACTTGTAGCTTCACTTTAGGAAACATTTATCTTATGAAGAGGCGGGCTTTGTTCTTAGCTTCTCCATATCCTAATGGCCTGTTGGGTTGACCAGGAGGGAGCAGGGACCTTTAGTCCGGCCACTCTGAGGGGTTTCCGATCTCTTACCAACAGTTTTCTGGCTTAGAAAAGTGGATGCTGGAAAAGCAGAATGCTAAAGTATTTATTGACAGCCTCATCCTTTCTGTTGGAGATGTTCTCTGATGTCTTGAAAGGGGCAAGCCAACAAGGCCACATGCCAGTTGAATTTTGAAATTCCTAGAAGGCACTGCTCCCAGAAGGTAAACAGCACAGCACAAAACAGGTATTAACCTGAAGCAGCAGTCCTCAGCCTGTGAGTTGTGACCCCTTTGGGTGTTGAACGACCCTCCCACAGGGGTCCCCAATTCATAAAATTACCTAAAATTATAGTTATAAAGTAATAATGAAAATAATTTTTGGTTGGGGGGCAGTCACCACAACATGAGGAACTATATTAAAGGGTTGCAGCATGAAGAAGATTGGGAACCACTGACCTGGAGGCTTCTAGCTAAAACATGAAGCCTTTTACCTTACATGAATGATCCCTAGTGGTGCAGCAGGAAAAGCACTTGGGTAGAGCACCCAAAGGTCAACCCTTTGAATCCACCAGCTACTTTCTGGGAGAAAGATGTGGCACTCTTGCTTCTGTGAAGAAAACAGCCTTGGTAGCTGTCAGAGGAAGTTCGGTTCTGTCCTACAGAGTCACAGCGTCAGTCAGAAGTGCTTCTGCAGCAGTGAGTTTGATTTGGGGGACCTTTTTTCTCAAAGTCATGCTTTACTCTTTCCCCATCTATTCATTACCTCACTCCTCCTGTTTTTATTTTCCACTTTCTTTCTCAGGGTTAGAGAAGATCTGAAGGCTACATAACTCTGGTGGCATCTGTTCTTGGACCTTTGTTTTTTGGTGCCTCCCCGTGTCCTCGGCTTGGTTCCTCTCATCTTTACTATCCCTACTTTCCCCTTATAGTTGCTCAGGAAGTACGGCACTGTCAAGTCAGTGTTGATGCTCTCAACAGGGTTCCTCTTGGTCTGTGCTCAAACTCAGCAGCTGCTCTGAGGGACAAAGTTCAGACTATCTACTGCCATGAAAATGTAAAGCCTTGCAAAACCCAGATGGCAGTGGATGGTGGTGGTGGTGACATGGTCATTAGGGGCAGTCGTGGCTTAGAGGTACAAGTCCGAGTTCTATAAAGAAGAAAACCCCAAACCAAAAGTACAGCCAGTGAGGCTCTTCCAACACATAGTGATCCTTTAGGACAGTAGTACACACCAAAGAGTTACAGAGGCTATAATTCTTTAAAGTACTGAACCACCTCATCTTTCTCCTAAGGATCCAACCCAACTCAGAGTGACCCTGCACAAGGTCAAGGACATACATTATGAAGGGAGCAGGTAGTCCCATCTTTCTCCTGAAGAGCAACTGATGGACTTGAACTGCTGACTTTGCAGCTCACAGTCCAGTGCTTAGCTGAGAGTGCTCCAAGGGCATGTCTGTCATGCTGTATAACTCATAGTTATTAGGCATTCATTGTCTCCTAGGATTTACAAATATTTTTAATTTGACATTTACATGCTTGTATATATAAAATGTATATGCGTGTACATATACATATACTTTTAATTTCCTAGATGAGGCACTTGGTGTCCCAAGGATCAGTGTGACCAGGACACAAAGTGGGTAGAACCACAGCCAGGTTTCAAACCAAGTCCTGGGAACTCCTGGTACTGCTCCCAGTTCCACCAGCAATGCTCATGTCAGTTTCACTTACAAGGTTAATTATACCTTGGGCAATAATGGGAACTCTTAAGGCACCTTGAACATGCAAAGTGATATATATATATATATATATATATATATAACAAAATGATAAACACATTTTCATTGTGACTTAAGAGCCAAAGACCACATTCCTATCCACAGGCATCCTAACCGCTACTAACTTGTAATGCAGAGCATGGATCTGAAGTCAACTCAGAATTTGCGAACACCCCAAAGCTCTAATACATACAAGGAAGCCGGGATTTCAGAGAGAACCTGGGGAGGAAAAGTGCCGTCATTTTGACATCATCTTCATCAGCTGGGTCCCGATGATCCCACAAAGAGGGGCACGTATGGACTGACTGTGTGCTCAATCACTCATGCCCTCGTCCTGGCATCTTGCCTTGTCCTACACCTTTATTAACTTTAGTCTTCTGCCACATTCCTCGGCATTCTATAAAGTCCTCTCTTTAGACATGTTGACTTCACTAATGAGTCTATAAATACTTGACTTTTCCCCGATACCTCAGTAAGTAAGATAATTGCTGAAGGAAAGGCCAAAGCATTTTTGGTCAATCAGATGAGTGGAGTGTAAAACATTACGTGGCACGTTGGAAGCTATTAGTGGAATTGATATTTCTCCTGGTTCCCTTAATAATTCATGATATCAAAGTCCCTACCAAGGATGGGGGACCCCTCAGTCTACCTGTGTGGAAGCTTCCAAGTTGGAAAATACAATGTCATTGGAGTCACAAAGGCCTAATTGGTGCACAAAGAAAATGGCGCACGACAAAACCGGTCTCTGTATTCTGAGTGTGTTGAGAGTTTTGAGTCATTAGCGAGAGAAGAAAAGCAGAAAGACAAAGAACTCAGCCATTCTCTCGGGCGGCACATTTATAATTTGCAACTGGTAAATATGTATGAATCTGCTCTGCAGAGGCTGGCAATGCTGCACTGCTTTACACTGATAGCACGGAACAGGGAATCAGCGCCGAAGAAAGTTGGGTGCTGGAAACGCCCTCTCCCAACCACAGGTAACCTTCACTTCTCCCCACCTCTCCTCCCAGTTAAAACAATCTCCCTCAGGATGGCTTCCTAAAACAAGAACTACTTTGATGTTGATGGACATCCCACACGTGGAAAAACATCCCAGGATGAGATCTACCTGTATTTCCCCCCTCCACCCAAGTAACAAGCTACCACCATCAACACCCCCACACACCCTCCCATTTCTTCCAAGGTATACAAAAAGGCAAGCCAGGAGGGGTGGGTCTGCCTTAAGCAGGTAAGTCTGTTCTTTGAGAAACTCACTAGGTGGATCAAACTGACAACAGCAACTCGAAAGACTTGATAGGAAGAACAATTGGGAAAAAGAAGGTGAAAGCGGGTAAGTGGTTGGAAAAACGCCATCAGTCTCGCCAAGCAGTTGGTGTTCATATTGAAATTGTTTGAACTGGTGCATGTCCTGCTGGGCATATTCTCAGCACCAGCATAAAAATAAAATCCACTGTGCTTTTAAAATTACTATGCCTACTTCTCGAGTTTAACTCCAGAACAGATTCATTTTACTTTGTGACATGTCACAAAAGACAAACGAAAGAGTTGGCAGAGATCAATACCAGAGAACATGAGGCTTTTCCTTAAGGACAAAGCATTTCATTACTTAGAGAGACGACAATGAACAGAGAAACGACTATCACTCTACTACAAATCTGTAGGCTGAGCAAATCATCAGAGAAGCTGGAGAAAAACGTGGGATCGTGGTTGGACGGAGGCTTACCAGCAACCAGCATGAGGCAGCTGACAACAACTCTGCTTGCTGAAAGTGAGGAAGACTTGAAGGAGTTGCTGCTGAAGATCAAGATGGACTACAATCCTCAGCATTGTACTTGGATGGGACACCGGGACGGACAGACACAGATTGGAGTTGTCAAGGGCTTCCTCCTGCTTGGCTCCACAACTAATGCTCCTGGAAGTGACAGTCAGATCAAGCTAGGCATGGCACTGGGTAAATCTGCTGCTCGAGGCTTCTTTTCAAGTGCAGAAAAGCAGAGGTGCTGCTTTGAGGACAAAGGTGCGCCTGACCTAAGCCTTGTATTTTCATTCCCCTCATAGGTGTGTGAAAGGTGGACGTTGGCTGAAGGAGACTGAGGGAGAATCTTCAGTATCTGAATGGTGGTGCTGACCAAGAACGTCGAAGGTGTTGTGGACGATGAAAAGAACAAGCAAATTGATCTTGGAAGAAGTAGGACCTGAATTCTCCTTACAAGCAAGGAAAGCTAGGCTTCATCTCACACATCGGACATGTTACCAGGAGAGACCAGACACTGGAGGGTGACCCTCCACCACATGTATTATGGAGAGGGCTGCAAGATGGGCTGGAACACGGGAACAAGTGTGCGGGTGGCACAGAGCCAGGCGGTGTTCCCTTTTGGTGTAAGCAGGGTCACTGTGAGTTAGAGACAACAGGACAGCACCTGACAACAACAGCATCGATTTGTGCTATGCCCTTAATGGATTTTAACTTTTAAAATATTTCCTTAACGGATCATATTATTGTCTCATAGATCTTTTTAAAAAAAAAAATCACATTACTGTATTGTCGTTCTCCCTACATGTTGAAGCAGATTATCTGAGAGTTCTGGTTACAAAATTAGTTCAGAAAGTAAAAGTAAGCAAATCAGCCCAAGAGAAGGCAAGACACGATACCTGAACACCTGGAAAGCTTTACTCCTAAGGATTCATTCTTCCATCCTCAGATATATCTCCTGCTTTTTGCATTCTAAGCAAGCCTAGTCCTAGGGCGGCTTCCGAGGTGTGGGAGACAGCTGATAGGCAGCAAGGCGTCTATTGGCAGCTGCCCTTGCAGACCGTGATCAGCTCTCGGGCAGAACGGCTATCAGCTTCTGTGCCGATGGTGGGGCTTGACTGGTTAGAAGGATCTCGTAGCCTCCGATCTGAATGATTCCTCTGGGTGTCTTTGTTCAAGCTGCAGTTAATTTGAAAACAATTATCCGGTTGCTCACTTCCCTGAGGCCCAGCGAGGCTGGATGGGATGAGACCCTCGGAGGAGCCCCAGCCTTTTCAGCGAGATGGAGCGGGGCTGGTGTTGGCGGCAGGGTCGTCTAGCCTTCCTGGGGCAGGATACTCATCGCCACTCATTAGTCACTGGCCTCCCTTTGCCGTTTCTGCAGGTCTACCTCTGACAAGGAGATCAAATTAATTATTTTTCGTTCCCCCAGGTAAAGGGTCAAGTGGATCATTCAGACAAAACATAGGTGGGAAATGAAAAGATATCAGCATTAAAGAGACATAGGTTTATTCAAGATGATGGGACTGGTTCTTAAATATTTACATGTAGGGGGTTTCCTTAGACCGGCTGGCAGATGCTTTGCGACTAAGGTGCCTTTCTAATAAAACGTTCTGTTTGCTGCTGTTTCGTCTTCTACCACACTCAGCGTCTCCCTCGAACCACAGCCTCCTGTTGCCATCAGGTCAATTCCAACTTAGGGCCTCCGTGAGTGCCTCCGTGCGTGCCTGCGTGCGTGCATGTGGAGCAGTGGTTCTTCACCTTCCAAACGCTGCGACCCATTAATGCAGTTCCTCATGTTGTGGTGACCCCAACCATAAAATCATTTTCATTGCTGTTTCATAACTGTAATTTTGATACTGTTAGGAATCGGGCACCACCTATGAAAGGGTTGTTTGGCCCTCAAAGGAGTCACGACCCATTGGTGGAGAACCACTGGTGGAGAATTAACGACCTTCCATGGGGCCCTTGGCTGTAATGTTTACAGATGCAGACCAGTCCCTTCTTCCCCAGCACCCATGTCCCAACCACCACCTCTCTGTGGGGAGCAGAGTGCAAATGATTTGCAATCTCTAGGGACAAAAGCAGTAGGAGAAAACTCTTCCCCCCCTGCCCTCCCCCCACTGGATTCTGATCTCTGCCCCATTGTCTCTGCAAACCATTTGACTTGCACACCAAAAGTCAGTACCAAAGAGAGGGAGAGAACATGTAACTATTTTTGCATGTAACTATGTGACTAAAATATGTAACAAGAGGTTATGTCAGTTCATTGCACTGCTGAGTCAGTTATATCTAGCAAGCACACACACACACACACACACACACACACACACACACACACATCTGGCTTGCTGGCAAGTCTGTCCAGCCTCGCTGTGCCTGTAAAAGGAGGGGGCGGTCCTCAGAGGCAGCCACACCCGGTGGCCTGCAGATTCTTCCCATGTGTAAAGGACCCTGCAAGAGCCTCTCCCGGCACACGCACCCCTAGCTTGTTTTTTGTTTAGCATTTTTGTTATTTTAGAAGCCAGTCCTACAATTTAATTGGGGATTGTTTGACCTTGGGCTCTCTACATCTGCACTGGAAGGGCTGAGTGTTCAGTCTTACTTCATTCACTACGGGTTGGAGAATACAGGGTGATTCTGTGTGGCCCTTGCAATGATTTCTCTAACTCAGCTGAATTCTACTGAGAGCTGTGGGAGGGCAAAGGGGTGTTGGAGTCAGTGGGAAGGTGGGATGGTGAGGCATGTCAGAGTCTGACCTCAGCCTCATAAAACCTAGCCTCAGGCTATGCTGATATGGCATTGGATTCCCCCTCATTCCCCTAGAGTCGGAGGAGGTCAGGTCATCCTCCAGTCATTCATTCTCATTCTGTCTCTTTCAGCTCCATTTCATCTCACTGAACAGGTGCACTGCAGCACCTAACTCTTCATTGGTATACTTGGAGATTATTTCCAAGTCTTGTCTACTAAAAAAAAAAAAAAAAAACAGCACATCTCTACAGCTGTGGTGGTCTATCCTGTCTACCTGGAACCCAGTGCCTTCCAACAACACCTTGCCATTGTACATCCTCCCAACTATGTGACAACTTCTCAGTGGTGCATGATGCTATCAAATGTGTACCTGGGTTTTAGTCCATAATTTAAACAAAATTACTATTAGTTTTAATTTTTCATTCATCATTACAGAGGCCATTTTTGTTGATCCTTAAATTTTTCTTTTTCTTTTTCTTTTTTTTCCCCTGCATCACTGCCCTGGTGGGAGTAGAAAGCCCAGCCTTGCTCCTGGATTTGAGCCCTCAACCCTGTGACCGCAGCCCCGCACACAACCACTACGCCACCAGGGCTCAGCTCAGTCAGTCCTTGAATTTTTCAATGAGCTATCTGTTCCTATGATTTGCCTAGTTTCTTCCCTTTGAGATCATTATTTTTGATTCACTGGGCTCATATGAGGTCATTGTGCAACAAGATTATTGTTGCATCCTTGGTATTGGTCCTACACACCAAAAAGACGTTTTCCACATTTTCATTTGTCTATTGACCTTGAGGGGTTGTGGGGAAGAGAGCATTTCTAGAAGATGATGTTTCAAACAATACATCAGCAACTGTAAAAGGGAGGACACAGTGACAAGTGATAGGTTCTGTCCAGGTATCCTATTTGTCTTGGATCAGACAGTCATTGTGACTCACTGGAGAGAAAGCCTTTCAACTTTCGCTCAGTCCCACCCCGGAGTATGGTCTGATTCTTTGGGCATGCTGGCTCTTGTGGTCAGGAGAAGCCACACAAAGGACGGTCAGCACATGTTCTTTGCCCTCCAAGATGTATCTCCCCCTTGTGGACAAGCAAACCTGGGGAAGTGCTGGTGAGAGGCTAGCGTGTAGTCAGTAGAGTGTGCTAAAGAATGATTACAAATGAAACCACGGAGTCCTGGAGTTTCTTTCGGCATCTTCCAGGTGTCCTTCTCCTCATCGTGATCACTAATGAGTGTTTCATGAGCCCATTGCTCTGTGCACAGCCCTGAGCTCATCAAGTAATGGCCAGTCATGGGCCCAGTCTTCAAGGAGTGATTCCCTTTGTGTAGGTGGGGGTCAGAGCACCAACTCGACTGCCAGGCTCACCTGAATGGCTATCTCATCAGGAACCAGTCAGCCTCTCATTGCCCGAGGTTCCTTACCTCCAAGAGGTTGACTTTTAGGTTGGTTATTTAGGGTAAAGTGAGCTCTGAGATGAACTAGAATCTGCCATAAGTTTTTAATATATCTCATTCGTTAATATAATTAACACCATTACCACTGGGCCCAGACCCATGAACAGCATGATAAAAGGTGCAGCCGTTGAAACCGTCAAGGATTTCATTTTATTTGGGTCACCTATCTATGCCACTGGGAGCAGCAGTAAGAAGTCCAAGGATGTAGTCATCGCACTGGGCAAATCTGCCCTGACGCGCTCTTTACAATCTTAGAAAAGCAAAGATGTGTGTCGGTGGCTAAGGTGCACCTGACTCAAGCCATGCTCCTTTTCAATCATTCAGAAGCTGGACAAAGAAGGATGAAGCCTGGAGATGAACCAAAAGAGTTAAAGATGTGTTGCCAAAAAACACTGCAGGTGAGATGGATGACCAACAGAAAGCACAGCCAGGTGTTGAAGAAATTACATCTAGAATGCTCCTCGGCAGCAAGCACGGCAAGACCTCCTCTCCTTTATTTAGGATGTCTCCCCAGGAGGGACTGACTGTTGGAGCAGCCATCATCCATCTCTGGAGAAGGGGGACCCGAAGAGAGTCTGTGAGAGGGAGGGAGAGTCTCAGGAAGACAGAGCAACACAATGCACTCCAATCAGCGATGACAGTGAGCGTGGGGTAGAACCCGGATCCGCCCACAGGTGAGGGCCCTAAGAGTCAGAGCCACCTCTACACAGCCTGATGATTACAGGTTACAGCCATGGCTCTCAACCTTCCTAATGCTGCAACCCTTTGACCCAGTTCCTCATGTCGTGGTGACCCCCTAACCAGAAAATTATTCTCATTGCTATTTCATAACTGTAATTTGGCTATAGTTATGAATTGTACCAACTCCTGTGAAAGGGTCATTTGGCCTCCCCAAAGGGGCGTGGCCCACAGATTGAGAACCGCTGGGTTAATATGAGATGGGATCCAAATGGGCTTCAGGCTGTTAAAGGCTACGTGCCCATGGGAGAAAGACCGCCAAAGCCATAGTCAGGGTATTCCAGGAGAGGAGGAGGGTAAAGTAAGCGAAGAGGAAGTATGTCTGCACTCCAGACAGAAAGACAGGCCTTTACAAAGGACAAGTGTACCCCAGGGCCCCTGAGTAAACAAGCTAATGGGAGAAGAGCACAAAGTGGGCACATAGATAGAAGTCAGAGGAACCATTCAGGAGGTAGCCTGCCAAGGGGCTAGTCTCTCAACTATCTCCAGGTCTGCTCCTGCTCTGTTTTTTTTTTTTAAATAAACCAAATGTTTGCTTATTCCTGGCTCAAAATCCACAAAGTGACTTAGCCGATCAGAAAAGTCAAGTTAATCCCTAACTATGAATAGAAATCAGTATTCCAAAAGTTTATCTCCAAGGCAAATATGTGAAGAGAGAGAGAGATCTGTCCCCACAGAAGCCCTGGTAGCACGGTGATTAAGTGCTCTGCTGTGAAGTGAAAGTTTGGCTGTTCAAACCCACCAGACCCACTGAGGGAGGAAGGTCGTTGCCTGCTCTCCCAAAGATTACAGCCGGGGAAACTCCTGCTCTAGTCTTTGTTACAAGGTTGCTGGGGGTCAGATTTTTCACTTTGGTTTAAAGCTGATGATTTTTTATCATCGATGAGATTCATTCACTCACTCACTCATACAGCATAATCTTTTGGTGGTTAAGAAAGACGAGATCAGGATGAAAAAAAGGTAAGGTCTCTTATCATGAGGCATATATTTAAGTCGAGGAGAGGGACAACGTGAGTGGAAGTAGATCCAGACTGGGAACATAAACAAAGGAAACCTCTTCCCACAAGAGTGCCGTGAAGAAAATGTAGGTGGGGGATATCAAGGGGAGAATGTACTCCAAGAGAGTGACATCTGGATGGACAGGGAGAGAGGAGCCCAAAGCAAGTGGCAGGAGGTTCCAAGCCATGGGAAGTGCGAAGCAAACAGCCTCTGGGGCTGGAGAGAGCCTGGATGTGCACCTAAAGAAAGCAGAGGCTGGAGGCAAGGTGGGAATCCAGGGAGGAAGGCAGCCAGTACCAGGGAAACCCTTTCTAAGCAGAGTGATTGTGAATCCCCAGCTGTGGGTATCAGGCACTCACCTCTCCACCCTCCTGCCAGGCACAGTCTTTGATGGCAAAAACCTGCTAGAGCTTTAGCCACTCCCCAGCTCATAACACAGAAGGCAGGAGTTGAGAGCACTTCAGAAGCTCCCTGGCCTGGGCTCACCCACAGATCAAGGGCAAGGCCTTGGAGTCAAAGAGCATGGTGGGAGGAAAGCAAAGGACTCAAATCTGTATAGACAGGTTGGTGCTGATCACCTGCTTCTCAGAAACACATAGTGGAATCTGTTGAAAACAATGGGCTGTAGCTCTGACTTTTGTTTACTTTGTCAGAGGGCTTCCAATTCAGCACATTAGAGAAAGAAATTGGTATCCTCTGAGTAATGGAGTTCATTGAAGTGTGGGTTATGTTCAAACCGGGACCCAGGGGGTCCGGAGACCTCTGTCAGCATCACTCACCTTTCAAGGCACTTATAGAACCTAGCCATTCTAGTGATGGTTCCCCAGGACCTCTCTGACAAACAAAACAAACTGATGGCTAAAATCTGAATCTCACCCATGATGGCAATTTTTAAAGAGCTGATCCTATTCCCTTCATGTTTACATTTCTCCCATGTGTTATTTATCTGTGGAAATCCCTGCATGCATTTCTATTGACACTAGGTTGCTTTTTTTAGATGATAGGACCCAACTTTCAATGAAGTTTTACTGTGTTCTTGAAAAGAACAATTCTTCCAAGTCATAAGGGGCAAAATTTAATGAAACGAGCCACAGAGTCTAGCTGCTCTGAACACTTCTAGTACAGTAACATCAATACACAGGTCAAAGAATGTTACACTTATTCTATAACATGAATGTTATTCTCTGAACACCCAGGGGGAATAAATGTATTTTATTTCTGGATTTGAAGTATTTAAGTTATTTTTATTGATGGCATGTAGGGAAGTTGGTTTTAAAGTACTTCAACCCACAGCAATAAAGAAGAAACACTGGTTATTGGGAGAAGAGTGTATGATTACTGATGAGATAAAAGCAGGAGGGCAAAAGTGGAAATGGAGGTTTTTGCATGAGTATCATTCAAGTGAGAAATAATTATAAGGCACTGTCCATTAAAAGAGCAGGTATGGCTTGTGAAAAGCATAAGTTACTGAACTCTCTTAAATTACAAATTAGATGGGTTTAAAGTTCGTGTGTGGCAGAGTGTTGTGTAAATTATAAAGTACTGTAGAAGAGAAAGCCATTAAATGATAAAGAACTGAAAAAGAGAAAAAGTCATGCCATTTTTACTCTTGGATATGGTTTATCATGGCAATTCTTAAGGCTAACGTCTTGAAAAGTATTACTATAATTTTATTTTATTTTTTTTAACAACCAAGCAAAGACTGTCTAAAATAAGAATGAGCAGAACAACCTGCCCTCCCCAAAGCAAAGAGATGGCCAACGGAAAGTGGTATTCCATCCAAGGAATCAATTTGTTTATTCATAACAACAAATACCTCCACGCCAATCCCTGATTGGCCTCTCCAAGAAATGTCCTTTTAAACTTACCAGAACAGATGGAGGGAAAAAATACAACTAAAACATGATAGTGTAATTACTGGTCTGGAAACTTGGAGTATAAACCAAGTAACCAAATCCTTAACAGGAAGGTCACTATCAGGACACCTTTAGTACACTTCACGGGGAACCAAAGAGCCTGTGTTTAATACAGGCAGTGCCTGTGCTCTAACTATCTTAAAGACAACTTTGATTTGCCCTTTAATCCCTTTTACCAAGACTGAACCAACCAATGTTCTCCAAAGTGGGAGACACCACCCCTTGGGCTGGGGGTGGGTGCAGATTGGAATAACACAGAGCTTGCAAAAGCAGTGACTTACACTTTATCCAGGATTATGAACTAGGGTACAAAAGTTTTGAACTGGGGATGGAGTGGGGGAGGGGCCTCTGCCTATATATATATATATATATACACACACACACACACACACACACATATATATATATATATATATATATATATATATATATATTAAAGAAGACAAGGCAGCAGGCCAAGTCAGTTTGGGAACTGAGGGAACCAGTCCTGACTTGCAATCAGTTCTCCATCACTGCCATCCTTGTTGCACCTGCAGCTTTGGAACCATTGAAAAGGCTTGTGGGTGAGCTGGAAAGGCACCTGTTGCCCGGCAGCCAGTTCCGGCTCACCTTGACCCCCGAGGACAGAGGAGGTACCTGAGGCTGCCCGTCGTCAGGAGGCTGGAGAGCCACAGCTTCCTCCCCCGGTGTGGCTGGTGGGTCCCCATGCGTTACAGTCAAATTGATGGCAGTGGCTGCTGCTGTTGCTGTGGTTGTAGTTGTTCTTGTTGGGTGGCATCAACTCGGCTCCGACCCACAGCAACTCTCTATGCAACAGCATGAAGCCCTGCACGGTCCTGCACCATCCTCACCGTGATGCCTCTGTCTGTTGCAGTGGCGGTGTCAACCCACCTCCCGGAAGGCCTTCCTCCTTATCTCGGTAACTTTACACGTGCAATGGGCTCTTGAAAGAAACCTCATCCAAAAAAATAAAGTGTGTTCCAAGAGGAATTCTGTTTTTCAATCATAATTGTCTGAAATGGTGGAAATAACTCTCCCCAGAGGGAATCTTAGCCCTCTGTGTGTATGAGGCCCCCCTCCGTTCTTAGTTGATCAATATGCAGATTGAAAGTGGGAGCTTGACCATAAGAGACCCCGGTTCGGAAGGAAGCAACCAAGATGAGGAGAGGTAGGCTCAGTGTCTCCAGGCCTGTATGTCCTGTCTGCTCTGAGGAGGAGAGGCAGGGCTGGGGGAACACAGCTGTAAATCATGACAACATAAATCAGGCAGCAGTTATGTAACTTCAGAACAGTTTTAGGTTTAACAAGCCAGAGGCCCTGAGCTTGATGCTTACTGAGCGGCATACATGCCCTCTTCCTGCTTTCTTGTTTACAGTCAATTTTATGGCAGGATATTCCCATTTGTGAATCCTAGCCGGCTCACTCTCTAATGAGACTACAAGCTGCTTGGGTTTTAAAGCTTTGTGACATTTAAAAATGTGTACTTTGGGTCTCCAAAAATGACGGAAAATATCCAAACTATAAAAGTACTTGTCTGTTCCCTTCCAAAACCTAATATGAAACATCCCTAGGTGATGAGTCTTTCTTTGCAATAGTACAGCTCTTTGTTTCCCCCCAATTCTTGGACAAGTGGCACTATTATTTATAAACCTGAGTTAAATCAGATAGTATATACAACTACAGCCAGAGTGCTTTCATGAAAGATGTCAGATAAATGTTTGGCTTCAAAAGGCCCATCCTCAAACCATTTCTCTTGAAATCTGCACAGAACCTTCCAGAGTGCTCTGCCTGTGTACCGTGTCTGTAGCAGACCTGAAGAACACCTACTCTAGGGGGTCTTCTTTACTGAGCACCTCATTTGCAGAAAGCTATGGATGGCTGTGAAAACCCACACGTTGGTCCTCCCCATGCCTGGCTGTACCTGTCTGGATTGTCCGACGAGGCATTCCCAGGAGCCGTGGGGGCATAGTGGCTCATCGTGGGCTAAGGACCACAAGGTCAGCAGTTCGAAACTTCCTCTGGAGAGAGACTGACTTTTCTACTCCAGGAAAGGGTTGACAGTCTTGAAAATGCATAGGGGCGGTTCTACCTTCTCCTCTAGGAGTGCTGTGAGTCTGAATTGACTCAATGGCAGGGAGTGAAGCCACGGCTGCACAACTTATTCTGCCCCTGCCCCTTTTCAGAAAAAAAAAATGACTGCACACCTTACTGGCAATTAGAAACCTTTGAACCATGGCACGGGACCCAAGAGAAAGTGCAGACACCTGAGATCTTTTGCAGTCCCTTTCCCCATGGTTCCGACAGCACACCCACCCTCCCAGGAGGCATTATGGCCCACTTGGGAAACACTGCTTTACATCTTTGAACCTGCATTTTCCCTGAGAAGAACATGGGGGGGGGGGAGAGAAGAGAGGGGGCAGGAGAGAAGGGGGGAGGAAAGAAAATGGAGGCTTTAAGCCGAAGACTACAGCCTGTTACTTTGCTGTCTTGCTCTTTGGAAGCTCCAAGAGTTTTCCTTCTCCAGCACTCCTTTTAGCCCAGTGCTTAGGTGAGGAGGGTCTGCGGGTTGACTTTGGTGAGAACAGGGTGGCTCAGGGCAGGCAGCACACACAATGCCTGGGACTGGGAGATTTCCCATGATTCATCCTGAGCACCTCTGGGACCAGCTTGGAGCAAACTCCTCCCCTACCTCCTGCTGCTGCTGTTGTAAACAGAAGTCTCCTTCCCTACTGCGATGAATTCTTCCACAGGCAAACAAATCTCCTCTTTGTTTGCCCTCGGGGATCCACTGTCTCCCAGGGGTGCTCTTGCCAGGAAGAAGAAACCTGTGCTCCCAGCAGGAGAGCCCGTTGCCTTGTGTGTGGACTCTGTGGAGGGGAGCACAACCCACAAGGGCCAGGCATATCCACCCACTCTCTACTCCCGTCCCCCAGGGCCACCACTGCAGCCCTGCCATCAGAGGGACAATCATCTGCTTATCCCCGGGGCCACTTCTTGCATTTCTCACACAAACATCACCTCTTGCATAAGACATGACATTCAAAACCAACTCTTGGTGGAGATCACTGAGCCGCCACCCGTGAGAGAGAGATAAATTAAGCATCCTTTGATTCTCTAAAAATTTTCAGGCACACGGGGCCAGCCAGGTAGCTCGTTGGCACTAAAACCGGAAGGAACATTCTGGAAAGAAACAATAGCTCGCTGACATGAACTGCTTCCAGGGTACCAAAGGCAGTGCCAGACTGGTTAAGGCAATCACAAAGCACAGAGAACCCACAGCAGGCCCGCATGCTAATGACTCCTGGTGACAAGGACTCACTGAAGGTCGCTGTTTCATGTCCCCGTGTTGTTTATTTTTCTTATCTGAGCGACTTCTCCCTTCACCGGACTGACTGGGGCCCTTTGAATTAGCATCTGTGGGCATGTCTGCAACTGAAAAATCACTCAAGAATGTCCCAGAATGCCAGGTCCATGTACCTGGTGCCCTCCCTTCCCGCTATAGCGCTTCTACAGATGAAGAGAGCCCCTCCCTGGCTTCTACGAGAGGACTGGCATTTTCGGGATCCTCAGGAGTCCCTTTAAATGGGGACTCCTGGATGCCACAGGGGTTTGTTTTCATACAGGTATTCCTATTTCAGAGAGACCAAGGCATTTTCTTAATTAGCGTGGATAAAAAAGAACGGCTGTCTGTGCAGGGATAAAGTAGTCTGGGAGTCGTCGGGCCCTGCTCCTGGGAGGACCTATTTCACATCAGCATCTGTTCAGAGTTCAGGACTTGCTCCAGATGTGGGCTGGCAGGGCAGCCTCACAAGTATGTGACCCGGCATGCACTGCCGGCAGCTGTCTCGGGCCAGAGTCCATACTCCAGGTGAGGCTCGTTAGTGCACCCTCGCCCTGACCTAGTATTACCAGAATCGACAAATGTTCCTTAAATATTTAATTCCCTAAACCATGGTCTACTCTTTTGTCTGAGTTGCCTGATCACGTTAGGACCAACGCAAGAAGTGCCTGGGAAGAAACCAGTGCTGGAATAGAAGTTATTTTGACGGCTCGATCCTCAGGGCTGCTGGGGCCATGCGAGGCATTCACCGGAAAAGCGAGGCAGAGGTGAGTATCCTGCTAGAAAGGCTTTCCTTGGGGGCAAAATGCACTAGGCAGCATTAAATTTCTCAAGTTGGAAATCAGAATTATCTGAAAATGACCATTCCCCAAATCAGGAAAGAAAATCACCACTCAGATGCTAAAATGTGTACCACTGTCTCCGAAACATATGCCAAATCTGTAGAAAATGCCTTTAAGCTCTTGACCTAATGAAGTTAGTGACAGGGATATGGATGGCTAGAACGGAAAGCAAAACTCAAAAGGAAATTTGTTCATGAACTGCCATATTTCTCCTGTCATTTAACCAATTTTCCTCCTCAAAATTACAACATGGGCTGCAAATCTCCAAGGCTAATGCTACAGATGACAGAATAAGTGCTATTTAAAACATAATAATATATGTGTCAATCTGATAGTGGAAAAACAAGAGGCCATTGGAAGGACATTTCAGATAGGGAAGAGTCCTAAAAGTTTGGAAAGACGACCATCAGAAGAGTCACATCCAGTGAGTAAAATCTCCACATTGTCACCGAGTCCTACACATACATACACATTCCTTTCCACCCAAGGACCCAACAGCATATACCCTACTGTATTCACTTAACTCTCAGTGTACAATAGGTTCACTTCTTCTAAAATTAAAGTTTTAGGTTAAAAATTAATACTTACAATCCAGTCATGGACATGACTTAACGTGTGTCACACAGACAGTCTCCAAGGTTTCTCATCTCTGTGATTCAATGAAACAAAATCATGGGGTGAGAAGGTCCCCCAGAGTTCTCAAACATCTGCTGAGGATGAAAACAGCCATTTTCAACTTCAAATTTAATCTTCAACTTTAACCTCTGTAAAAACAGGCGTCCTGCTTTAATTATCAGTAAGGAGAAACTGCTGACTTACTCCACACATAGTGTACCTTAGTATGGGACTTTCATACCTGAATCACCTAATGGATACTTGCAGGAATCCAGAAGTTGTGGGTGTGGTGAGTTGACGCCGCTCAAGATTGTCCCACATGGTTGGCATCCACGCTGACAGACAGCAAAGGAGCGATGCTTGCAAGTCTGTGGGGCTCTGAACTGCAGGCTATCCTACTGAAACGTAACAGGAAGGAAATGGACAAGCAAATGCCTCATCCGGGCTTTTGTGTCCTGACATTGTAGCAGTTTCTACACAGTGGAGAACATAGAAGACAAGGAACAGTCAGAGGTTAGAACCACTGCTATCAAGTCAATTCTGAGTCCCCACACCCACTGGAGGGTTTCTGAGGCTGTAAAACTGTAAGAGGGCAAATAAGCTCTTCTGAAGCTAGTGGGTTTGAGCCTGCAACATTGCAGAGTGCAGCCCAATATTTTCCAGGGCTCCTGTCTCAGGAAATCCAAAACCCAAAACCCAAACTCACTGCCTATTGAGTTGGTTTCTCCTCTTAATTCTATTCTTAGTGACCTTATAGAGCAGAGTCAAATGGCCCCTGTGGGTTTCCTATGACTGTAACTCTCTATGGGAATAGAAAGCCTCACCTTTCTCCTGCAGAACTTCAAGGGGTTTTGAACTTCAGACTTTATGGCTAGCAGCCCAATGCATAACTCACTCTGCCACCAGGTTAATGAACACCCAAGATAAAGCTCTTCTTAACCAGTTCGGAGATGAACCCAGGAGAGACGAAGGGCAGCAAGTAGAAACACTGCCTGGAAAACTGTCATAGCCAGAGAGACCCATATATATAACTGTGGGCCTTAGGAATTCATTGCTCTACATGTTGATGCCTAAGATTGGGTCTAACATGTGTTTAAGCACTTCATATCAAAGAAATCCAGGTGGCAGTGTTTGGCAAGCAGTGGGCAGCTAACATCAAGGTTGGTGGTTCAAACCCACCAACTGCTCTGCTGGAGAAAGTTGAGACTGTTTGTTCTGTACAGAATTACGAAGTCTCAGAAGCATGATATTGAGTTGCTATGAATTGGAATCAACTCGGTCTCAGTAGAAAGCATCAAAGAGCAAGGTGCCTTGATGGTGCCATGGGTTACCCACTGAGTTACTCCACACACGGTCAGTAGTTCAAAGCCAACAGCAACTTGGAAGGATAAAAATGAGGCTATTACTCCCCCAAAGTTGCATGGGCTCAAAACCCCTACGGACAGTTCTACATTTTGTCCTGAAGAGCTGAAATGGACTTCACAGCAGTGGAAAACCGAAGAGCCAGTTGGATGAAAACCATGAACATCCCCATGTGCTTTGAAACAGAACTGCACCCTGCAGGTTGTCACTGGCTGATTTCTAGTGTGTCTTCCCTCGAGGTGTTGGGTGGACTCACACTGCCCACCATTCAGCTAGTGAATAGAGAAAACCATGTCAATGAATTCAATTCTAGATGATGACAGTTGGTTCCTTTTGTGTTCCTTTTTAAGAAAGAAGTAATAGATGATCACACAGGGGTTGGGTAAGAGGTAGATGGATTATCTAGGGTAGAGGTAATATATGGTTAAACAAGTGTCCAGTAAGAGGTGGATAGATTATCTCAGAAAGAGAGGCAATACATAATTAGACAGGTATCAACTAAGAGGCAGATGGATCCTCTGGCCCTTGAATAGCTCACATTCAAGAAAACACAGTACACCATGATGATCTCCTATAAGGAGGCAGAGACCTACAGGTGACTTCCTCATTTGGTGGCTTAATGAAAATGAGGAGGAAGTTTGACCTGAGCTGGCATCTTGTAGGCCTTCCACAGTGAGCAAAACAAGAACGAGCTGCTTGTCAGATGAGAAGGGATAAAGGATTTTTTTTTTCCCTAAGTAGACAGCTTTCATAAAACGAATCAGAGATCTTAGGAAATAACACGCCTGCTGCTTTCTGTACCCGCCCTGTCCTGCCCCTAACATGAAATGCACATCCTCTATCTCCTCTCTGACACAAGGTAAATAAAGGACCCAAGGCCCTCTAGCTCAGCTATTTACAACACTGAAACATATTCAAATGCATATGCATCAGGCTAAGCCCCGGTGGTGTAGTGGTTGTGTGTGGGACTGCAGCACATTGGGTTGGCGGTTCAAATCCAGCAGCAGCTCTCCAGGAGCAAGGCTGGGCCTCCTACTCCCAGCAGAGGGCAGTGATGCCCCTTACCCAAAAAACCAAATGCACAAGCATCACCCCATTCATGATCACTACAGAAGTCAGCCCGCGTCTTCACTTAGAGACATAGTTCTTCAAAGTCTGAGCCATGATTTTTGAGGGGTAAGTGGAGTCAGTGCAGAGGTGAGCCCTCAGAATCCTGTGAAAGAAATCGTCGGAAGAAAACAGAAATGACTGATACTCAGGTTCGTTGACTCTAACTGATGGCTCCCACAGTATAGACTAAGAGGTCAGTCCCACGTAAAGGGGAGTTGAGAATGTTTCACTCTAAGCCTGACCGCTTGACAGAGTGAAGCACAGGGCAGCAGCCCCAGGCGGAGTCAGGAGCCTAGGATGAGAAGGCCAGATTCTGACAACTCCCCTGGAACAAGGAGCTTTTCCATGCCTACATGTCTGTTCAATGGGGGCAACAGAGGCTTCTCCCCACCCAGTAATGATCAAGTACCCTCACACATGCAAAAGCATCAAAAAAGCAAAGGCCATGGACACACACATATAATCATCAAGAGTGACTGATTATATGGAGGCAGGTGATGTTGGTTTAGGAGTGGGGGGGTTGGGGTGGGGGGGTCTTTGGAGTCACGGGGTTTCCTAACTGGCAGTCCAGGATCTACTAGAACACTTTCCTTTAGATCATTTGTGTCTTTTTAGCCGTCATGCATAAAGATGTCCACTGCCAAAGTTCTTCAGAAAAGTCTGATTTGCCGAAAAATACCGCAAACCACAGTTTTAATAGATTCTTCATTTTAACCCTTGCTTCCTTCAAAATGCATTCGTCTCTTTCTCCCTGACAAGGTAGTGCTGAATCACTTTGGCCTTTAGCCAAACTGTTTGTACAAACAGAAAGACTAAAATATATTTGATTTTTTAAAAATTCATTAGAAAACTTTATTGTTACCCTGCGCGATTGCAAGGCTATTTGACACATGCTTGCTGCGCATCCGTGGATACCCTGGGAGAACCCACTGATATGAGAGTTCACCAACCAGCATCTAGGCCACTTCTGTTGTGATGGTGAGTTGCTCTCTAGTAAATTCAGACTCCTGCAACTCCTTGTAGACAAAGTGGGACTAGTCCTGAGGGTTTGCAGAGCTGTGACCTTTCAGCAGCACTTTAAAAAAGCCTGTCTTCTAAAGCACCTCTGGGTGGGCTCCAATCCCCAACATTTCTGCTGAGAGCCAAGCCTGTAATGCTTTGTGTCTTCTAGCTGTAACAAACCATCCATGAGTTGTACCTCTGACTTCTCACTGACCCTCTAATCTTGTACTTTTCTCAATAGACTCACACTGCAAGATACTTTAGTAGACTGGTTCATAACTAGTTACCATTGATTACAGTCTCTGACAATGCTTTGATGATCTCTAAAAGGTTTACAGAGGCTAATTCCTCAGTCGTAGGCAGTCCCTTCTTCTGAGTCTGTGCTTCCTCTGGAAGCTCTGCAGAAACCTCTTCAGCTTGGGCAACCCTGCTGGTATCTGACAGACCAGAGAGGTGTCTGGCATCACTGCAGCACACAAACTGTCAACCATAGCACAGCAACTTCACAGAGATGTATTTCTCACCATTCTGTTCAGTCAATATGCTGGGCAAATTATAAGAAAAACTGGAGGAAGAGATGACACAACTTTGCTTATAGAACTTACTGATGAAGATCAAGGATTGTAGCCTTCAGTATGGATTATAATTCAATGTAAAGGAAGCAGATTCTCACAACTCGACCAAAAGACAACATCATGATAAATGGAGAAAAGATTGAAATTATTAAGGATTTTGTTTGCCTTGGATCCACAAATCAGTGCTAATGGAAACAACAGGTAAGCCAGCAAAAATGAAGAACGGCATTGGGTAAATCTGCTGCAAAAGATCTCTTTAATATGTTTAAGAGCATGGATATCACTTTCAGGATTAGGATTTTCCTGGCCCAAGACATGACATGTTCTTAGGTCTGAAAGTTGGACCCTGAATAAGGAAGACTGAAGGAGACTCCATGCATTTGAATGATGGTGCTGGGAGAAGAATCTTGAAAGTCCTATGGACTGCCAAAAGACCACACAAGTCTGTACTGGAAGAAGGAAACCCAGAGCGCTCCTTAGATGCTAGGGTGAGGTACTTTGTCTCATGTACTTTGGACATATTATCAGAAGAGAACAGTTCCTGGAGCAGGACATCATACTTGGTAATGTAGAGGGGCCGCAAAAAAAGAGGAAGACCCTCAAGGAGCTCTGTAGATTGAGTGGCTGCAACAACAGACTGAACCACAACAACAGCTTGTGAGAATGGTACCGGCAGTGTACGGAAGGGCCCACTCAAAGGCACCAAATCACAACATTTATCACAAATATTCAAACCAATGGCCTGGAGCAATTGGCAGAAGACAGATTCATTCAGTCATTTCTCACATCCCAGCTGAGGTTTTCTTCATCTCATGTCAAGGCCTGGGAGTCCTGGTGACACAGGGGACTCCACCTGAGGCTGCTAACCTCAGCTTAGGAGTTCAAACCCACCAGTCCCACTTTAGGGACAAAAACAGGCTTTCTGTGCTTGTAACAATGGACAGCTTCAGTTCTACTGGCCTGATCAAAAATCCCTTGTGTGAGAGTGTAGGGTCACTAAAAATTGGAACATATTTGATGGCAGTGGATTTGGTTTTGATTTCGGTACCATGCCTGACTAGCCACCTAGTATTTCTAGGTTCCTTCACTCTCAAGTCCACCAACAGAGGTGACATTCACATCTATGATTATGCAGGATGAAGATGTGCACCAGGATGGTATCTAAGAGATAACTGCTAGAGATGTTGTCATATGCAAAGTCCTAAATCCTGGGAAATAGAATAATCTGCATGCCATTGAGATGTACTGGCCCTATAATCTAAATGGGAAACGTTTTGAGGGGAAAAACATGGAAAGTAAAACAAACAAAACCTAATGGAATATTAAAAAATAAACTCTCAAAAGGAAATCCTAAGAAAGTAGAAAACAATGTATCTAATGCAGCCAGAATGCTTGTCTGAGAAATACCAAGCTGATCCGTCAAGTCCTGCCTAGATTGGTCCAAACTCCTTCCCAATGGGCTTTTGTCACAGGATGACAGGAGCTACCTCGTGGATTGAACCCTGAAGGAGAGCATGGGATCCAATGTCTCTCTCTCTCTCTGCTTTTTAAGACCATCCACTTGTTCAGATTTCTGCTTCTCCAGGAAACCTGCCCACATCAAAATCACATTAGGTTTTCTGGAGGATGAGCTTGTAAGATTGACGACTACTTCCATTTGCCAGACCTTACACTTCCTTAGACTTTTAAACTTTCTTTCTGCACTCCCTGGCCCCCTCCCCCTGGGGAACTGTAGCCACAGGTGGCTTCTGAGCACCTGATGATATTGTTTCTCCAAATTGAGAGGTGTCCTACATTATGCCTGAAGTACACACTGGATTATGAAGACTCCCTATAGAGAAAATAGTGTAAGATATCCCTACTGATCTTTTTCTATTGGTTACATGTTGAAAAGACAATTACTTCATATATATTGGGCTAAAGATGACATTACAATGCACTTCACCTTTTAGTATTTGCAAAGATATGGAAAACTAAATCCCCCAAATCTGTGAAACCTGTGGATACATTATATCGCCTGAGGCAAGGGGGAATGAAGGCTACCTGTAAGAGTAAGGCTTGCTAATCAATTGACCTTCAGATGGAAGATTATCCTAGATTGTCAGAGTGGGCTCAACATAATAACCAGAAAGCCAATGCCCAAGAGTGATTCCAAATCATGGTGGCCCCTGGAGTGATTGAATAAAGCTTCTCTAATTCACCAGGTCATTTTCTCATCGTGCCTTTGGGTGGGCTCAAACCTCCGATCTTTAGGTTAGTAATCCAGTGCAAACTGCCTGTACCACAAAAGTCTTACATGTAGAAGCTAAAAGTCAGAATGGTACTCTGTGGAAGAGACAAGGTGCTACCACGGGCGCTGAAGATCAAAGAGGATTTCACACCCGAAAAGCCGAACTCATTGCCATGAGGTTGATGCTGACAAGACAGTGGGGGAGGGCTTCCGCGTGTTTCCCAGGTGGTAAGTGTTCCTGGGAGTAGAGAACCCCACCTTTCTTGAGGACCCCGAGGGGCTGGTGGTTTCACACTTCTGGCTTTGCAGATAGTAGCCCAGCACATACTCACTCCACCAGCAGGTCTCCTTGGCAGGGGTTTAGCAGTGGCAGAATGCAGACAGATCCTATGTTAGAAACAGCCAGTCAATGAGTGACGTCTTCCTATTGCCTCCGGAAGAAATACCCTGATTGGCCAGTCTCTAACTCCACGGATTGTAAGGGAATAAAATGGCGTCCCTCGAGGACAGAGTTGAACTTCCCTGGTGGATTTCGGAGGCTGTGAACCTTGAGTGGAGCGCAAAGTCTCATCTCTCTCCCAAGGAGTGGCTGATGGTTTCAAACAGCTGACCTTGCGTTTAGTGGTTCACCTTGGAACCACTACGAACAAGGCTCCTTTTTTTCCCCTCAGCAGTCTTGGGGAATTAACAGATGTAACTGCTAGGAAATTTAAGGTAATAAGTGTGAACGCATTCTAGGTATACTGGATAGCATTGGGTTAGATATCATTTCTATGAGGGCAAAACCATGTCTGCTTTTCTCTCTGTTCCATGTCCAGCCCCAGCATATTTCTGAGCACATGGTAATCAGCCCAAAATAATGTGAATGCATAAAGAACTTAGGACTCCTACAGCCATGGAAAATGCTGTGGTAGAAGAAATATTCCAGATAGAGGGGAAACAGAAGCTCAAATACCTACAGCATATCCCCAGGTGACTTTTCAAACTATCACCATTGTCTATTAGTTGACAATTATCTACTTCCATGTCCCTACTCTAAATGATAGTCTTCATAGAACAAAGCCTGAATCTCTGAAGAAACAGTGACTGTAATTATCTACAATCACAGAACTCATGAAGCAAAGAACTGTTTAAAATGGAAAACCATAGAGAAAGAGTAAAAAGAAAGTAGGAACCAAAGGCTTAATTGGTTCTATGGGCATGCCAATAAAATGTGTATGAAACGTACACAAAATGAGTAATTACAAAGAGACAGGGAAAGAAAAACAAAATAAAACTAAGTTTTCTAGGAGTTTATCTGAGCACACAAGACAGCCACTTGAAAGCACATGGCTTCTGATAAAAATGTAATTTGTGAAGAACAACAGGCCATCCGAATAAAAGGATGGAGAGCGAAGCGAGATAAGACCATGTGACTTCTCCCGTGGCTGGGACAGGTTCAAATAGAGCTGGGGAATGTCAGTAAAAGTTGTTGTAATCAAGAACTATCTCAAAATCAGTTAACATATCCTAAGAGGTTTAGGCTTTGGGAGCAATTTTTCTACAACATTTTTGAAATGTCTGAAAACATTTATGAAAGGTTTTTATAATATTGAGTAAGAAATATCTCCTTATTAAAAATTCCAATTACCATATGTGTTATGTTTTTATCTTCTTTTTTTTTAGGCATCACTGCTCTCTGTTGGTGGGAGTAGGAGGCCCAGCCTTTGCTCCTGTGAGCTGGAATTGAACCTCCATCCCAGTGGGCCGCAGTCCTGTGCACAACCACTATGCCACCAGGGCTTAGCCCATATGTTGTCTTTTTCAGCATATTTCTAATGCAGTTTTTCTGGTAAAATTATGTGCCTTGGCTTAACGAGAAACCTTCTAATTCTGCTAGGATCCACCACTTGCCTGTGGGATTGTCATACTGTGGTGGCCTGTGTGTTTGGATGAGGCCAGAAGCTATGCCACTGATATTTCAAATACCACTAGGTCATCCAAGAGGAACAGATTTCAGGTGAACTTCCAGACTAAGGATAGACTAAAAAGAAGAAATAAGCTGTTCACTTCTGAAGAATTAGCCACAGAAAACCTTATAAAAAACAGAATGTTTTCAGACACTGACAAGCTCAGGAACAGCATGGAACCTTGTCGGATACAGTGCAGGGAGATGAATCAGTGCAGTCAGAAGACACTGAAAATACTATTGGAGAAGAGTTTGCCTTCTCAAACTAGAGCTGGCCATAAAGACGTGGAGAGAGAAAAGCTTTGATTGAACATGACTCAAAATGAGAAGCAGTAGCTATAAATATTAATAACTTGAACTTAAGCATGTACAAAGTATGGATCTAGGAAAATTGAAAGTCTTCAAAAACGAAATGGAACACAAAGATATCAACACCCTAGGCACTGCTGAGCTGGAAGGGCCGGGTACTGAACATTTGGGATCAGACAATCACGTGGTTTACTATGCCCAGGAGGGAAAATTCAAGAGGAATGGCATCGTATTCATCTTCCAAAAGAAAATTTCAAGATCTTGTAGTACAATGCTAGTGGTGACTGGATAATACCTGTATGCAAACAAGGGAATCCAGCTAAGACAACTTGGGTTGTTACATAATGTGTCGACATGAAAAGTAGAGTAGGGATGTCTCCAAAGGACAGTCCTAGGAGCCTCCCCTCTTTCTCTCTGTTTCACTCTCCTGCTGGTGAGGCACTGGAAGACCCAACAGACCCCTGCTAGATGCCTGGAGATAACATTCACCATCATTGGATCCACAAGACTCTGTACCCACCAGCCTAAGATCCTCCTGCTTTCTGCCTCATTGCACGTGGCTGCACGAATCTGAAGAGGGATTTGTGGACTAGTACTAGACGTTGGACTTGATCTCGGCTGGGCTTGATATATAATCACTTCTTGATATAAAGTTCTCTCTTACGCATGTATGTGTTTCTCCAGTCAACACAGCCTCACACAACAATTATTGCTCGTTTACTCTCCCATCACTAAAGCCAGTGATGAAAAAATTTAAGGACTCTATAAATGCCTTCCATCTGAAATTGATGAACTATATCATCAAGATGCATGCGTAATTATTGGCAAATGAAATGCATAAGTTCAAAACAAATAAGGGAAGAAGAGCAGTTGAAATATATGGCCATGGTGATAGAAATGAGGCTGGGGATCACATAACAAAATTTTGCAAGACCTTTGACTACATCGCAAATACTTGTTTTCAACAACACAAATGATAGCTATATGCCTGGACTTCTCCAAATAGAATTCACAGAAATAAAACTGACTACATCTATGGGAAAATACAATGGAAAAGCTCAGGATCAGTAGCGAAAACTAGACTTGGGGCTGATTGTGGAACAGACTATCAATTGCTCTTATTCAAGCTGAAATTGGAAGAAAAATTAAACACATCCAAATGAGCCAAAATATGACCTTGAGTATATCACATCTAAATTGCAAATACATCTGAAGAATAGATTTGACTCACTGTGCACTACTGACAGAAGACCTGATGAGCTGTTGGAAGAGATCAAGATCTTACATGAAAAGAAAACTAAAACTCACTGCCATAGAGTTGGTGCTGAAGAAATCCAAAGGTTATTAAAAAGACAAGAGAAGAGTAAAGTAGATGTCAGAAGAGATTGAAACTTGCTCTTGATCAGAGAGAAGCTAAAGAAAATGAAATAAAAGTCGAATGAAATTTTCAGAGGACAGTTCAAGAAGGCAAGGTATTGTAAGGGGATACACTGAAAATTTTTGTCACGGTTCATGTATTTACATTTTTCCCCAAAACAACATTTTCACCTTCAAAGCACTCCCCATTACACTTAATATATTTGTTAAATCTACAACTTCATTCCTGGAAATATTTTTCAAACTCATGTGGTTTTGGATGACTGACAACACCTCCCTTTTTTTTCCCCTCACCTCTTCTACATCATCAATTCGCTGTCCTTTCATGTCCCTCTTTCATCCACAGAAACAAAAAGAAGTTGTCAGGTGAGTCAGGTGCAGGGGGCAAGAGAGAAATGCTGTTTTTGCCAAAAAATCTACATGGCTGCTTGAACAGGATCGTTGACATGGTGGCAAGACCATTCCAGAATCTGCCACAAATCAGACTTTTTTGACACACTGTTATGCAATCTTTTTCAGAACCTCTAAATAGAAAGCTTGATTTATAATGTGACCTAGTGGAACAAATTTCCAGTGCACTATGAGTTGACATTTTTATTCATTTGGGAAGTTAATGAATGTCCAGGATGAGTTTCAGTCAACTTTTCACCTTTTGGAAATAAGAAAACCACTCATACGTTTGACTTTTTCCCATAGTGCTGTCCTTGTAAGTTGTTCAACATAACAAGTTGTTCAACATAACAAGTTGTTCAACATAACAAGATTGTGCAGCATTTTTCCCAAACAGGAAATAAAATTTCATAGAGTGAAACTGCTTTTATGAAAAATATTCACTGTGACCAGAGAGAATCTTTGCAGGCAACAACACTGGGTGCATTAACTCAGAACAAGTTACTCAATGCTGGAAAATGCATACTATGTAAGCTCCACTAGGCAGAGTTTTTTATGGTATAGTCAAATGTGCAAAAATATGGAGTTAGAAAATCCAAAAGCAAAAACACACTCCAACGCTTTAAGCTGAAAAAACTGGATTAAAATAAAAATCAATCCTGATGTTGCAACATTACAGGAACCTTTGTGTAAAATATTGAACAATGCATGAGGTATAAAAAGAAAGTGGAAAGAATACATAGTCACAGTACCCCAAATAATTGTTCAAATTCAACTACTTCAAGAGGTAACATATGATCAAGAACCTATGATATTGAAAGAAGTCCAAGCTATGCTGAGGGTGTTAGCCAGAAGCAAGGCTCACAGAATCGACAGAATGCCAACTGAAATGTCCCAACCTGATGAAACACTGGAGTCACTTAGCCATGTATGACAAAATTTTGAAAGACAGTTACTGGACCAGTTGACTGGAAGAGAACCATATTTGTACCCATTCCAAAGAAAGATGACCCAAGAGAATGTGAAAAATATTGAACACTGTCATTCATACCATATGCAAGCGGAATTTTACTGAAGATCATTCAACAACAGTAACCATGAAGAAATCCAAGAAAATTGGATTCAGAAGAGGATGTGGAATATGTGATACTATAGCTGATGTTAGAGGGATTTTGGCTGAAAGCAGAACATACCAGAAAAACATTTATTTATTTATATTTATTGAGTATGCTTATATATCTGTGTGGGTCATAACAATCTGTAGGTAGCATTGAAACAAATAGGAATCCCAGAGAACCTTACTGTATTCATGTAGAACCTGCAAATGGACCAAGAGGCAGCTGTATTCCCAGAAGCAGGAAAAACTGCATGGCTTCAAATCAGGAAAGATGTGCTTCAGAGTGGTATCCTCTCAACATATTTATGCAATCTGTATGCTTAGCAAATACCAAGAGAAGCTGGATTATATGGAGAAGAATGCAGCATCCCGATTGAAAGAAGTCTTATTAACCATCTGTGTTATGCAGATGTCACAACTTTGCTTGCTGAAAATTAGGACATGAAGCACTTGCTGATGAAGATCAAGGATTGTAGTCTGTGGTATGGTTTTTTTAATAACTCAATGTAAAGAAAATCAAAATCTTAACAATTGGACCAATATCCAATGTTAAAGATAAATATAGAAAAGATAATGCTGTCAAGGATTTCATTTGCTTGGATCCACAATCAATGCTTATGGAAGCAGTAGTCAGGCAATCAAATGATGCACCACAGGACCCCTTCAAAGGTTTTTTTTTGTATTAAATTAACTGGACTTTGTTTCAAGGATTCATAAATTTATTTATATTTACCTATTGAGCTTTAGGGTTTAAAAAATTGTTTTAATAAAAGATCACTGCCCACCCCTTGCTTGCTGAAGACAAAATGGGTGCATAAGCAAATATGGGGAAGAAAGCAGATGGTGCCCTACTATGAAAAGATATAGCTTCTGGGGTCTTGAAGGCTTGGAATTAAACAAGCAGCCATCTGGCAGTGAGGCCGCAAGCCCACATGGAAGAAATCCACCAACCAGTGCAATCAAGAGGTGCCATTGAGACCAGATGGCAAGCATCAGAAGATTCAGAACAAACCAACAAACAATGACACATGTTGACAATGAGGGGGGTTGGGGATCAGAGTGGATCCCCAAGCTCATCTGTTGAGAATGGAACCCACCCCACCCCTCCAGAGGGGTCGCAGAGAAGGGATGAGCCGATCGGGGTGCAGGAGAGTACCAATGGATCACATAATATTCCTCTGGTTTCTTGAGGTTTCCTCACCCCTCACTGGCATGACTCTAGAGCTGCTTCACACTCTAGACTGGACTGGAACATGGACACAGGCATAGACAAGAGATAAAGCTCATGACACACAGAATCCAAGATCAGGAATGGGAAAAACAATACCAATAGACAGGGGACAGTGGGGGAAGAGAGTGGGGGAAGAAGGAAGGGGAACTGATTGCAATGATTACAGATGGCCACACTGTCCCCTCCAGGAGGAAGAACAACAGAAATCAGAGGGGGCTGGGAGACAGTGGCAAGTGTGAAAAATAAAAATAATAATAGTTTATGATCCTTGCAGGGCCATGAGGGTGGGTGGTAAGAAAAGAGGAGCTGATACTAGGGACTCAATAGAGAAAAGTATTTGGAGGAGAACAATGGCAATATATGTATAAATATGTCTGATATAATTGATGTATGGATTGTAATAAGAGCTGTAATAGCACCCAATGAAGTTATTGAATAATTTTTAAAAGGTCATTTTATTGGGGGCTCTTACAGCTTATACAACAATCCATACATCGTTATATAACAATCCACACATCAAGCATATTTCTATATGTTGCATCATTCTTTTGTAAACATTTACTTTCTATTGAACCATTAGTATCAACTCCTTTTTTCCCCTCCTCCTCCCCATCCCCTTGTAACCCCTTGATAAATTATAATTGATTATTTTAATATCTTTGACTGCTATCTCCCTCCCGCCGTGGTTTCTGTTGTCCATTGGTGGGGGGGAGGGCGGGGAGAGGGCACAGCGGCTTTGTGTCAATCATTGTGATCAGTTCCCCCTTCCTACCCTTCCCCTAACCCTCCTGGTATCACTTCTCCTATTCCTGTTCCTGGATTCTGTGTGTCGTGCATGAGTTCTTATCTCATCTTTATCTGTGCACCTGCTCTGGTCTAGCTTGCAGTGAAAGGCAGGACTGGGATCATGATAATGGGGGGGCGGTGAGAAAGGAGCTAGAGCAATGTGGCGTTTCATTGGTGATATACTGTGCCCTGGTTGACTCTTTCTTTCCTTGTGACCCTTCTCTGAGGGGATGTCCCATTGTCTACAGATGGGTTTGGGGTAGTACTTCAATCTCTGTCACTCTCAACAACATGATGTTTTGTTGGTTTGTTGGTTTGTTTTGGCTCTTCTGAAGCCTGATCCAGTCCACACCACATGATGGCACTGGCCGGTGTGCTTCTTCTGTGTGAGCTTTTAATTTCAAACCTTTAAGACACCAGACACTATATATCTTTTGATAGTTGGGCACCATCTACATTCTTCACCACATTTACTTATGTACTCATTTTGTCTTCAGTGATTATGCCAGGAGGGTAAGCATGACAGAATGCCAGTTTGCTAGAACAAAGGTTTCTTGCATCAAGGGAAGGCATGAGCACTTAAAGATAAAGCAATCCTTGCCCAAAGCATGGTATTTTCATTCACTTCATATTGTATGTGAATGGACAAACATAAAAAAGAGTTGAAGCATTTACATATGTAAATATATCTATATATAATGATAGGGAAATATATCTATGTACATATATTTATATGTTAAGTATTATGGTAGCAGATGGACATTGGACCTCTACTCAAGTACTCTCTCAAAGCAGAAACACTTGTTCTAATAACCTTGCATTCCATGAAGCTCACCTTCCTGACAAGATTGCTGAAGACAAAATGGGTGCAAAAGTAAAAGTGGTAAAGAAAGCTGATGGTGCCTGCCTATCAAAAGATATGGAGTTTGGGGTCTTAAAGATAAAAAAGTGCCATCTAGTTAATAAGCAACAAAGTCTACATGGATCAGCCTGTGTGATCATGAGGTAACAATGGGATCAAGTACCAGGCATCAAAACCTGGAACAAAAAAAAATCATATCAATGTGACTGAGAGGGAGTGCAGAGTGGAGACCCAAAGCCCCTTGGTAGAGAATTGGACATCATCTTACAGAAGGGTCACAGGAAGAGATGAGCTAATCAGGGTGGAGTATAGCGCTGATGAAACACACAGCTTTTGTTTAGTTCTTTAAAGCTTCCACACTCCCAAGACCGTGACCCCAATTCTACCTTACAAATCCAGCTAGACCAGAACATGTACGCTGATACAGATAAGAGCTGGAAACACATGGAGTCCAGGACAGATAAACCCCTCAGGACGAGTAATGAGAGTAGCAATACCAGGAAAGTAAGAGAAAAAAGTGGGGAGAAAGGGGGAACCGACCCCAATGATCTACATATAACCCACCCCCAGAGGGATGGGCAACAGAAGAGAGGGGGAAGGAAGACAGCAGTCAGTGTAAGACATGAAAAAAAAAATCAAGGTTCATGAGGGGGGCGGTGCAATGAGCTGATACCAAGAGGTCAAGGAGAAAGAAAATAAGACATGTTATCAGGAGAGACCAGACCCTGAAAAAGGCCCTCGTGCTTGGTAAAGTGGAAGGTCAGTTTAAAGGGGGGAAAGTCACTAGAAAATAGGCTGACATAAGAGCTGCAAGTGAGGCATGTGATGGTAACCTATCTTGGTGATTATGGGGTCTCATATGTAGGGGGCAGAAACTTCCCACTCCTGGTCTGGGTCAATTAGCAGAGTCAGCAGCATTGGATATTGTGCCTGCTATGAGAATTTAGTCAGCTTCAGGAAACTAACTCTCAGGGTCAGACTGGGGGGGGGGGGTGCTTTAGGGAAAAACAGTAATTATTGTAATTATTCTTTAAGACATTGCAATATGAAAATCCTGCCTACCCAGGAATTTGTTCAAGATCTAGACTAACAATGTATCAAGATTCTCTCACCTTTGGGACACTTTGGACTCTGTCATAAAAATGCTATTTATCAGTTTGCAAATTACATATTTTTAAAACTCCACTCTACATTACTAGCTTAGTTTGATTTTCGTTTTAATAACAAATGATATTTTTCTTGTATTAACGAAAAAGGAAGTATTTAAATGTATCCCAATTCAAAGATGACTACATTGGACTGTGAATTGAGGGGTGGGAAAATGAGAACAAAGTGACTTCTCTGAAAAAGTGGGGAAGGTTGTCTCAGCGTCCTATGAGGTGGCCACCAATGTGACCAGCACTGACTACATGGTTACAGTGTGCAGGCTGGGAGGGGATGTGGGGTGGAGGCGCATGGAAGCAGCTGACAGTGATGCTCTTTCCAAAGGAGGGAGGCCTGCAATTTTAAAATCTGGGGCATCAGAACATAAGCTGGGCTGCTCATGCCCTGGAGACATACAGAATCCTAAATCTACTGTGACACCAGAAAAAGTCAATTAAATGGCCTTTGGTGCAGGTACTTTCATTACCTTGATTTTTTTTTATCATATCCAAATTATCTAGAAACTAGGACTGTTAGTCTATGTTCAGTCAGCTTTTGTAAACAACGACCCTTTTTAGCAACAACAGTTACTGTTCTGTAGCATTTACACACATGGTATTCCTTAATTCTCACCACAGGTAGATTTGGAACAGGTTCTCTGAGGTATTTTCAAGTCCTGACCAGAATAGCATCTCTAAGAATGGTTCCTCTATGCTCAGGTGAATACCTAAAAATACACACTTCTTCTCCTTTCAGGGGTGGTGAAAGTCATTTTCAATCACCCTAGAAAAGACTTGGATGTCAGCGAGTGTGAGCTGGAACTAAGCAGTCTCACGTTCTACTGCTTCAAATCCACACAGATTTGCGGGGGGTGGGGGCGTTCTCTCAGATCCTGCTGAGCTAGTGAAAAGTTGCTTCACCATGGTCCTCCCTCTGTGCTGTTTGCAGGTGATTCTTAGTAAGCTCATTTTGTCATCAAAGAGCTTGAGCGTTGTCCTTTTTCACCGGTAAGTTTCCACATGCTTTTCAAGGGGATTGTGGTTGGCTTTGAACCTTCAGGACTTGAAGAAGTTTTACATTTACCGGTAGGTGTTGTTTCATAAGCATATTCATATTCAGGAACTTGTCGAGTTAATATAGACTGCCTGTTGGGAGATTCACTGTAGCAATTAGTAACAGAAGTTTGGGTCTGTGCTGAAACATGACACACAGATTGAAAACTATTTTAGTTCATTTGGGAACACTTATGGTCTCTAGTCCCCAGATAGATGGTGGTGGTGGCAAGGGGTGGGGGTGACTCAAGCACTGCTTCCTTTGACTTCCTTTATTTCATGAATCTCATCCCATCGCTTGTTGTGGGGAGAGGGGACATTCCTTGCAACAAAACTAAAGTTTATTTTGTAAAGTCTTTTTTCTTCTTCTTTACAATATATACAAGGGGGCTTCCTGAAGTTCATGGGAAAATGGATGGATTCTAGAGTTTTTTCACCAACCTTTTGAAGCCCCTTGTACATAAGCATCTTGTGTCTGCCCATCAACAACAGCTCTTCATCGCAAACGATACTGGGTTTGGTTTTCATGACCGACGGGAGGGATGGCGGGGTGGGGAGGGCGAGGCGCTCTGTGGACCTGTGTTATGTAAGAAGCAGGACTGCTAACATACCGCTAGCCTTCATGTTCAATGAAGACACTCCCGATCCAAGATCCCAACCCAGAAATTGTGAGAGCGGGTGATTAGGTATCCCTTTCAGGTCACAATCCATGACTCTCACAAAGAGTAATGATAACATCATATCTGAATGATGTAAGTAAAAGGATAGCGTGAGTTACTATAGCTACCCCATTGGAACAGATGAGACATGGTGTTCCAATGCACAAAACTTGACAGTGTGTGCCATAAACAAAACACCAAACATCCCTAGAAATCAATCAGAAAGTGTAGGAAGTATTCTGTTATCACAATGTAATAGAGTTGGAAATAATACAACTATAAAATAATGTACCCTCTCTTCTGGATGCTGTCAACCTCCCTCCTAATTTTGGATCAAATATGTAATCAGACCCATCATCAGAAAAGAAAAGGGCATAAAGCGTTGCCTCTGCCTCTAGACTAAAAGCACATACAACCGAGTCTACAATCTGCCCAAATCTTTAAAATATCATTTAAACTCTTCCAGAACATAACTTAAAGGAAATAAATCATGGGATGTTTCCTGTTCTTTTGGCAAAGCAATCATAACTTTGATATCAAAATTTGATAATGACTGCACTAAGAGAACATTCTAGAGCAAATCTGGGGGGTATCTTTGTGTTGTCTTCAGTCCTCTTCTGGACCTGACTTCCTTAGGTTGTCAAATCCACTGCAATGGCTTCAGCGAGCATATAAAATTCCTGAATCGAAGGTTTATTAAGGAAGCTAACAACCTGTAATGCGAGTGAGGAATGTTCAGAGTTAAGTTGTTTATCGGGTCATGTTACAATGTCCTTTAAGGTCTACTAATAAATTGCAAAGGGACATACCACTCAGTTGGCACCCTCAACCCAAAGGCAACCAGCTCAAGTTCCAAGAGTCAGCATGGGGCAACAAACCAAGCTCCCTGAACTAAGGGCCCAGAGGCACCTTACTGCAGTACACCTTGGCTCCATTTTCATGGATCAGCAAGCCCAGCTTCCCAAGTAAGTATCCAGAGGCACCCCGCACCACAAGCCAGCCTCTTAGCAAAAAGTATTCTGCTTCCATGGGATGCAAGGTCCACCACTCTGCTCCATGTTGTGACTCCTGGTTCTGCTGCTGCTCTTCTAAAGTTCCAGGTTATTCTGGACCTGGGAGGGTCACCGCACAGGGATTTGAAGTCCAGAGGAGGACATGTTGTACTCCTGGCTCTTACTAAGAGTGAGATAGTGCCTCCAGCTTCTCAGAAGTTTGTCACTCAAGGGAACCCCGTTTGCAATTACTCATAGATGAATGGTATCCTTATTGTACCCTACCTTCTTACCAGATCCATGGAGGGAAAGAACCTTTGGTGCGAGTTAAAAGGTTTGGGCTAGAAGAGCCACATTCAATAATTCACTGCCCCTGCAATCCTCGATTCTATTCACCTCTCTTTATTTAGGAACTGTTGCTTGCTAGTGTTTCAAGTCAGTCTCAACCCATAGCTTTTCCATTTATAATGGAATCAGGCCATGTGATCCATTGGATTTAATTGACTGATTTTTCTTTTTTGGAGGGAGGGGGCATCATTGCCTTCTCGTGGTGGGAGTAGGAGGCCCAGCCTTACTCCTAGAGAGCTGCTGCTGGATTTGAACCTCCAACCCAGTGGGCCGCAGTCCTGTGCACAACCACTACGCCATCAGGGCTCAGACTGATTTTTCTAAAGTAGATCTCAGGGTCTTTCTTCCTAGTCCATCATCATGTGGAAACTCAACTGAGACCTGGGTCAGCCTGACGAAGCAGGTGGGGACTCACACACGAGCATCCTTGGGAACTGACCTGGTTCCCCAGCAAAGCAGGCAAGAATTCTACCATTAAACCACTGAAGGATAGCAATACAAGCATCCTAAAGTAAATATTGATAAATTAAGACTAGAGCATCATGGCCAACTGCCACTTATTTAAGAATACACACACACAAAATTACTAAACAAGATTCTAAAATGTAAAGGGTAAAAAAAGGTATCCCTATCAGATTCCTTCCTATGAAGTTCAAATTTTTTATAGTATGACCATTTTTTCCACATTAATCACACAGCATGTGATAAACCCTGAGTTCAATACTCATGCTGACACCATGTCTCTTTTGACATCTGTGTTTGGAATGCATCTCCCCAGACTTCTCGCCAATTCTATGCCTGTCCACCCATCAAAGCTCAATATACACAGCAAGTCCTTAGAAGAGTTGCCTTGATTCTCCTCACAGCCAGCAACTTTCTCTCCTTCCCTTGGACAACCAAATGGATCTTCTTTCCCAGCACTCCTTGCGTTGAACCCCGCATTGCAGACCATCTGCAAAGGCACTGCCTTTTCTGTTAAACTCTTTGTGAAAGTAAAGACCATGTCCCTATACCAGTTGCCCCTTGCACAAAGCCTTACACGCTTCAGTGTGCTGGTGCACTGATATACAAAGATCCAGACACTCTAAGCAAGAGTGAAAAGTCAGAATCTGGACATCTGCATGGCTACACCCCTGTCAGACTCCCTCACAGCCTGCAATCGGGATCACAGCAGCATAAAGTGTGCTCAGGTCCCAGCCT
Organism: Nesogale talazaci; assembly: GCA_004026705.1. Classification (NCBI taxonomy): domain Eukaryota; kingdom Metazoa; phylum Chordata; class Mammalia; order Afrosoricida; family Tenrecidae; genus Nesogale; species Nesogale talazaci. The sequence goes on along the minus strand of PVJH01010244.1, from coordinate 34,641 downwards.
GGAACACTCATTACCTCCAGACAGCTTTTAAGCTGTCAGTGACAGCTATTGCAGAAGGTAAAAAGCATCCAGAACCATCATTTCCAAGCTCAGGTGTGGGCTTGAGTCAGGAAGTCAGGATGGGATGGGTGGTTCCAATCCCGTGTTAGTGGAAGCAAGTACTTCACATCACCCCCTCCCCCAGACTATTCTTCCCAAGTGCACACAACCCCATCTCTTCCTGTTTCCATTTCTCAGGGAGTTCACACATTAATGTGTGTCCTAAAATTTCCCTGGTGTCTACAAGCCTGTGAGACCAAAAGAATGTTGAGTTTCCAACTCTATGTGCAACTGGCGATTCCTATCAGAATTTCACCTGAAAGTTGGTGAAGAACAGAATATTAAACCGAACACACACCGTGGGATGCGATGTGAGAAACTGGCACTGGGTTAGGAGAGAACAAAAGGCCATCTCTCAGCCCTCGCTGATACATTTCTTGAGAAATGGACTTTCATAGCACAAATCTGTTCCTCTGGATATAATCTCAAAAGCAATGCAATGATGAATTTCTGGTTTATTGTGAATATATGAGTTACAATTTATTTTAAGGCTCCGTAAAACAAGGGAGCTAATGTACTGATCACTTTCCTATTGGTATAATCGATTAGTTGATTTTCCTTCCTGAATCCCACCTTTTGGGATTTTCCCTCTTGGAGATTCAAGGAACCCATTCTTGGCTTTCCTCCAACTTCTCTGAGACGCCCTCATGTTGTATCTTCCTTTCTTTCTCCACCTTGCTTTATTATTACAGTGGCCCTCACAGGTCCCTGTTCAGCTCTGGCCTCATGCCATGCGGCACAATCTCCATGCTTCCAAAGCAAACTAAATCAACACCGCTGTCACCAAAATCTCTCTCTCTCTAGAGAGGAGTCATGTGCTGCATTGTTCCCCAGTGAACTGTAAATGTCAGAGCTGTAAATAGAACTTGCTTTCTTCATTCTGAGTACAGGAACCTGAATGTCCAAGTACCAAGGCCTGGAATGTCAACCCTAGGTCCCAAATGAATGAGTGTCTCCATTTATATGGTACAAAGGGAAGTGTACAGGTGTGATTGTGTGAAAGATCATCAGATGGGGAAGTTACTGACTGTGATAAACCCAATGTAATGACAAAGGGTTCTCATGACAAAGGAGACATGAGGGTCAAAGGCAGAGAGAGAGAATTAAAGATCCCACACTACTGGTTTAGGATGAAAGACTGGGTGGCAAGCAGTGGTGCTCTAGGAGCTGGAAAAGGCAAGGGAACCTAATCTGTCCTAGAAGTTTGAGGAAAAATCAGCTGTGACTTTGGCATAGTGAAATGTCAGATAGAATTTCTGACCTCCAGAAGTATACAATAACAATCCTTATTCATTTAAGCCGCTAATTTTGTGGTAATGTGTTACAGCATCAGTGGAAAACTGACACATCCACCATTTTGTTTCTCAGTCTATGGTGCCACCTTAAAACAACCAAGAGAAAGGAGTCATTCCCTTAAATACATCCAATGACTTGCCAAGACTTACAGAAAATTAAAATCCACATTTCCCTCTTGACAACAGAATGAGAATTAAGTTTCTTCACCTGCCTCTAAGGGCATAGTGAGATACCCACCTAGCCATCCAGTATTAATCTCTCCCCTCTGCTTGAGGGGCCTGGTGCCATAAAGAGTTACACACTGGACTGCTCTCTAGGGCAGCAGTTCAGAATCACGAGCCACAGCTCTGAAGGAAGGTAAGCCTGTTTGCACCTGGAAAGTGCCAAGACCTGCCCTGCTCTGTCCTGTGCGGTCGCTGTGAGTTAGAAACCACAGGCTGGCAGTGAGTTCGACATTTGGAGCCTCTGTTCAAACTCAGGGTGCCGTCCACCACGACACGGAAACAGTGTTTGTTTCACCATTGCCCTACCTTGGTCTGATGTGCTCTCACCACGAGGAGGGCTGACTCATTCCTACCCGTGTTTTAATACCGAACCAGCTGTGCTCTTGGACTCCATGCAGCCCTTCAATGGTGAGCTCCCTGGGGACTAGGACCTTGTTCCATCGTATTCTTCACAGTGCCCAGTGCTGCCCTCACTCCAGACAAAGACGAGGCCGTCTCTCCTCCTGGTCTCTGGCATACACCTGACTTTCCTCCTAGTTGCGGTGACTGTATGACTCTGAATTTGCTTTGAGAATTAAAAGCTGATTCCCGACCAGTAGGATATCCCACCCTGAAGCTCCTTTGCTGTGGGTAAGCAGGTGTTCAATTTGATAAATGGAACAAGAAAAACCAGTCAGGGGTCCAGGTCACTTCTCCTAAAGCTAACCCCACCTTCAAATAGAGCGCCAGAGCAAGAGGCACCTGTCAACCCTCATTACCCTGGAGATGGGGGCCCTACTCAAATATGCTTTAATGGCCTCCCTTAGCTCTCCCTTCTTGGTTATAAAGGATTGCAGCAACGTTCAGCTTTCAGCCTAGATAAGAAGGCCTCGTCCCTTCAAATCATTTCCATTCCTTTTCTCTGGCCCATTTCCAATTTCCTAATACTGTGTTTAAAATACGGAGCTGGAAATTATACTCTAACACAGTGTTAGCGGTTCTGCCCAAAGTGAGTGGATCATTTCATGATTCTTGGGTGTGAGAGTGTGGTTAATGACACCCCACATCATGTTTGCCTTCTTGATAACAGCCTTGGATTGCTGACTCATATTCCCGAGTGACAGTGTGAGAATGGCTTTCCACCTGCAGAATACGTCTATGTCAATTCCATTTCATTATGATACCCGAGATGGTCTACTCATGCTCCCCCCACCCCACCCCCGAATGATGAAAACCTGCTGCTTTTGCAAGGAAGCACCCAGTGCACTGACAGGCTGGACTCACCTGCACTTGATGCTCCACTCAAAACAGAGCTCCACCCAAAGTTCTCAAGCAGTTTCTTTCTTTTTAATATATGTTACGTGTTTATATTGGTGAATAACATGAAAACAAACACCGCAGTTTTACACAAACCAGACAATGGCTCGGCCTGGTTGTTTCCTGTGTGAGTGTTATTTTCCTGGGCGTGATATTTGCAAAAAGAAAAAAAAGCCTAGGCTTCTTTAACTCAAGAGATAACGAATGTGATGTTACAGAAATAGGTGTAAGGGGAATCTTCTGATTCCATTAACCTCTTGTCTTGTTTGGTTTGACTTTTTCAATTCAACAATGAGAAGGGCAGGGTTGACCCTATTGGTAACTCAAAAAACAGATCCCCCTAATCTTCTGAACTGACTTTCCTGCCTTAGACAGGACTGGCCTGGCAGATGCCCTTGGAAGTCTTTGTCTTGATTGGACATTTTTGAAAGGCACTCTAATGTGAGCAAGACAAGTGTATTACTGATAGAACTTCTTTGTAATCACCCACTGATCATGGGGACATGTTTAAATGAGAGGAGCCCTGGTGGCTTAGTGGTTACTCACTGGGCTATGATCTGGAAGTTTGGCAGTTCAAAACCACCAGGCTCTCCTTTGCAAAAGTCAGAGCTTCCTAGTTCTGTAAGCAGCTGAATCTCTGAAACTCGCAGGAGCAGTTCTAACCTGTTGTAGAGGGTCGCTGGCATTGCCTCGATGGCCTTGAGATGAGATTTGGAAGCCAGGTAACCATCCTTTTGACTGACCCTCTTACAGACACAAAGTAGAGCCCATCAGTCACTAGGAGCCATTGCTCAAGGTAACTTGAGCTTTTAATACAATAGGCTGTACTAGAGGTTTGTTCATAATTACAGGCTGTACGTATATTGACTCTTCATCACCAGGGAACTGTCTATTTCAAAGAATTCTTTTTTTCCCCCTCTGCCATAAGCACACTGGGAAATCTGCAAAACACTTGGAATGATTTTTAAGTGTAAGATCAAAATGCAAGCTTGTAATGTGGAGCAGAACCACCGGAGGAGGAGGTGCCCGCCCCACAGGAGAGAGGGAGGTGGTCTTGCCGCTGACGGTCCACCGGGAGCCTGTTTGCTGTACCGAGTACAGATGTGGCTTCTGAGCTGTGATTTCCCCCACCAGCACATGAGGCGCTGGGCTCTACCAGGTTCAAGTTTTACAATTAAAATTTGGCTCAGAATCTCAATAAATAGTTATATCAAGGGCACACAGGATGTGCTTCCTTCTAGTTCAGGGGTGAGGCACTTTTTTTTTTCTTCCAAGGGCCGTGAGGATACGTATATCACCATCTGTGGACCACAGGAGTCAAATGTGTCATCAACTTGCCCCTCATGTGATGCCCAGAACTGTTTTTCCTAGGTAAGGCAAGCGACATGAGCTGGTGGTACTGATGATTGTGCAAGATGGATCAATGCAGTGGCTACAACAATGGGTTCAAACACAAGAAGCGTTGAGGCTGGTGCAAGGTGAGCTGGTGCCTCCTCCTGTTGGGCCCAGGCTCATGAGGAGTCCCAAGTGACCGGAGGGTACTTGACAGCAAGGGTGCATGTCCCACAGGCCAGACTCTGACATTCCCCAGGTTGAGGCCAAAGTTTCATTGAATTAAAAATAATAATTTAAGCAAACCAATGGACAGGATCTATCTATGGTTGCTTCCAGGACTAAAATGACCCCCCCCCACCCCTTGTGAAAGGGTTGTTCCACCCCCAAAGGGGTTGGGACCCACAGGTTGAGAACCACTGCTCTAGAGGTTTGCCTCCACAGAGAGGCACCTCAGAAGCGATGATGCCTCTTGAGGTCTGTTTGGGGACAGAGAGCCCCTGCAGACCCTGTGGGCACAGTTCTGCTCTGACACACACATGGGGTTGCCAGGCATTGCAGAATCCCCATGTGCCGGCCGCCATGGTAACTGGTGACATTTTAGCCTGGAGTCCACCAGCAAACAAGGGAGACTTAATGAAAGATAAAACCTACAGACTGAGACCAGGATGGTAAACTGGGCTTCCCTGCGGGAAAATGGCACAGCCGGGGCCCAGAGCATTGCATGTTCATCAGAGAACAACCATCTGGGTCTGAGGAGCAGGAGGCAGTTCAGCTTGAGACTCCGCAATCCAATTTGTATGTGCTTAGGCACAGATACTCAAAGATCAATTATCATAAACTGTACATGTAATCCCTGACATACTATTTATTATCCAAGGCCAAGAGGAAAGTTGTTATTTCCAAAAGTTGATGGGATAAAGCATACATCATTAATGGGGAGTACATTTTTTCCACCATTTGGAAAAATGATTCACCATTATACTTAAAGACACATCTATGCACTAATCGAGTGGACCACTAAATGCACTCCTCAGAGAAGCCCTTAGAACCTGTGAATCAGGACATGTATCAGAAAGTTCTTGGAGAGCAAAGTTGATACCAAGGACTCAAATAGAAAGAAAGTGAATGGTTAGAAAATGGTGATTGCAACATATAAACAAATATTCTTAAACCAATTGATGTATGGAAGGCTATAAGAACTCCGAGGGCCCCAATAAGATGATTTTTTTAAGTAAGGTCTTGGTATTTTATAATAGAAAAACCGCACAAAATACAATTCTGAGCAACTCAAAACAAGATTCATCAACAGGACAATGGAAAATGTGGGATACTCATACAATGTATCCTCTGGCAGTGAACATTAGTGGAGCATAGCTTGACAGATCAACATGGATAAAACTCAGGAAAACACATTTTTAAAGCCAATTGAGAGCTTGCTTCACCTATGAAAACATGTAACACAACATATTGTTGAGAGTGACATGCCACAGTGAATTTATTCAAGACAATGCTCTAACCCCCAAACATTGGTGTGGTAGGGAAGCAGGAGGGAGGGTTACACCTGGAGAACATGGAGGAAGCAGGGCACCTGTATTTTGGACTGTGTTCTACCTATGAATTTGGTGCATTCAGATTTGTGTTTCCTTATTCTTTACATTGTGTTTTCTTTTACCCAACTACCATCAAGTAGGTTTGGGCTCTTTGCCTTTCTACATAGGATTTCTGAGACTGTAAATCTTTCCAAGAGCAGAAAGCCTCATCTTTCTCTTAAGGAGAGGCTTGCGGGCTCGGACCATAGACTTTTCAGTTGGCCACCTAATGCCTAATCCGCAGCACCACTAGGGCTCCTGGAGTATCCATTTAAATGCACGGAATCCTTTCATTGAAGTTTTCAAAAAAGAGAGCCACCATGTGAGCAGTCAAACCTGGGTCCGGTTTGCCTTTGGCTCCCCATTCACTAATATGTTTGGTTCTCGGGTCCTTATCCTTCGCAGAAACACTGTCAAAAGATGATGATACAACCCAGCTTCCAGGTAAGAGAAGTCTGAGGTGACTCTCTCCATAGCAATGAAGACTCCCCACCAGCCAGGTGTCACCTTCCTGCAGCAGTCCCACCACACAGTCCCAGGTGCATGGTCTCAGAGTGGGGTCTATAGTGCCACCCTTCATACAACTGCACTCCTAGAATACTAGTGATTCCTTATTATCTCAGTGGCCTGTGCTTATTCTCCACGCTGTACAGGTTGGCAAAGTTTTGAATCACTCATCTTATTATTATTATATATATTTTAAGAATTACTTGATCCTCTTTCTGGCTAGATGCAAACTAAAAGGAGTCCAAGACAGTGCACCCACAGAGTTCCTTATAATGATATCTCAAGTTAAATGTGGTGACTGGATTTCATGGTGCCCTGTTGGCATAGTTGGCTGAGTAGCAAATTGCTAACTAAAAGTTGAGCAGTTAAAACCCACCAGCTGCTCTGAGGGAGGAAAGCGAGACCATCTTCTCTGGGAAAGAAGTATAATCTTGGAAATCCAATGAGTAGTTCTGCTCTGCTCGGAAGAGTCACTGTAACGTGAAAGCAGTGGCTTTCCTTTGGATTTTGATTCATTGGATTTAAGAATGTGGCTATGGTTTGTCAGTTAATTGATACATTTTCTTTAAAAAATTAAGATGAATTTAACTTTATACATTAGAATATATGCAATTACATAAAACCTTTCTCAGCTGGGAGAGGTAAAATGTGTAAGGAGGGAACCTATGGAAAGATACTCAAAGTTTCATTAATATATGATTTATTAATATGGACCATAGCCCATCATTGTGTCCTTCAATCATAACAAGTACACAGATAAGAGAAAGTAAAGCCCCCAAGAGGAAGGAGAGCCTGTTCATGCCACGAGCATTTTAAGCTAACAGCCTGATTTCTCTTATCAATAATAGAATAGCCATGTATATTAGCATATGGTATACACTAATTCCTCACAATTAGTTAAATTGTCAATGTCTTTATATTAGTATGCCCAGTATATTGTTACAGATTTTCTGTACTAAAAATACAACCCTAACAGGAGATCATATAGAGATTGAAAAAAGGAGAGAGGAAATTAATTAAGACATTTGCTAGAGAGAGCCTACTGATCAAGTTAACATATTGTTTTAATATTTGCCAAATTGCCTACCTCTCTGCAGAGGGAGAACAGACAGGAATCTGAACACACTGGAATCTCATATGCTGAAGTGAAACCTGAATTCCTCAGAGCTCTGAAAATTGTCTCAAGTCGAAGTTGTTGAAGATTTATATTTTTGCTTTCTACTGCAGTCCCAGAAAATCAGAACGTATGTTACATTTTTACTTACTATTCTCCCATCTTTGACGTTCATAAGGTATCAGTTACCATCACAATTAAATACTCTTTAACTCTCTACAGTTACTCAGCAGCAATGTTTGGCTAATGTTTTAAATATTAGCAGAATAAATGCCAACTGATTCCCAGAACTTCCAGGAAATTGGATTAGCATTCTCACAAATAGTTGTCTGAGAGCAGCCTAGGGTCTGCTGAAGACTGCCTGCCTCATCAGTTTACCTTCTACTAAGTTCCGTGGATGGGCTGTACCCGTGCATCTAAGGGCTTCCACTGCTTTGCCCCAGATGGATCCTCAGGCTTATGTACCTCTGGGCAGAAGGACCCAAAGGGAGAAATGATTCCATGGCCCCATTTACTGCTGAGATCAGACAGGAGGATGTCTGGGGGAGAAGGGGGAGTGGAGAGAGGTGTCTGACGAAGAGAGTGTATACTTGCCTCACAGAGAGGGGTCCCAGGGATAGAGCTTAAAGGGTTCTTCCAGGTCTCTGGGGACCCTGCTATACCTTCTACCTGCCTGCAGCAAACTCCTTAAAAGGAAAACAACCTCCACAGCTTACCTGGAAGATGGGAACATTCGGGAGGAGATAAGGAGAGTTTTCCCCACTTGGCAGAAATAGAGTAAGTGGGGCCAGAGAACAAGAGCAGCCTCACCTGTGAGGACTCATTCAGATTTGGACTTCTACTTGCATCTCCCCCCTCTCCCCCACCCCTTGCCCGGCATCTAAGATTACACCACCTCGGAAAAAACTCACAAAACATCTTCTCTAAGGGAAAGGAACCTTGACTGTTGAAAATTCCATCATCTCATCCCTACCTCTTGGGGCCATTTTGAGGATACTCAGTGAATATTCATTTCTCCTCAACCCTCCTCTATCTTCCTATCACAACGTCTACCCACCAAAGTTAACAGAAAAAGAAATATTGGTGCCAGTTGGGCTCTTCCACTGTGTCCAGCACTCCAGTCTGGCCCCCTGGCTCCCTGACTAAGTGCCTTCAACCCAAAGCTGTAATTGTGCTGGGGGTGGGGTGGGGTTGAGGGGTAGAACCTCAAGGGATGGGGACCAAAGAAATTCTTCTACCTAGAAGCACTCTCCCATAAATAGAACGGTATCCACCAAAAATATGTGTTCACTTAAGATTCTCTGCGGTTTGGCAGTTATGCAATGATAAAATGAGGCCATTGTATAACAGTCCCCCATAAAGGGACCTGAGGTGACAAAGTCCAGAAGAGGAGGCAGGGTGGGATGCAGCACTTTCAATCCCATCCTATCTGTGGCCTGCTGTGAACGGAGTTTCCCTGGGGGGTAGCCTGGACCACCTTTCATCTTACAAGAGAGAAAAAGAGAGAGAAGCATGTAGAGATGAAAAGACCAGATGGGCACCAGGGAGGGCAAACTGGAAGCAGAGTGTGTTCTTTGAACCCAGAGCCCCTGCGCTGTGAATGCCCCACATCCAGGCACCAATCAGAACCACAGTCCATGGCGATCTCTAAGGGATGCCCAGTCTTCAGGTGTTGAAAGGAGGCAAGGTCTTCTTCCTGCCGAGCTGTCCAAGAGGAAAAGCCTCCCCAGAGAGCGGAGACCTGGCTCTGCTGAAGGGTGAGTCAGTGCGTTTGTTAAAGCCACCCACTCGTGGGTCTCCTGCTATGGCTGTAGTGGATAACGAAGACATGCCCTTTATACTCGCCCCCTCAGCAACCTGCAGCATCCACATATGTGAAGCAGGTCTTTGCACCAGTGACTGAGAGTGTCCGCCAGTAAGTGCCGATGAGATGACAGTGCTGAAAACTACAGACGGCGGCCACACCCCACCTCTCACCTGCACCTTCACCTAGCACTGTGACTGCCTGGCTCCCAGACGCCTCCAAGCTCACTGCCATTGAGTCCCCTCCGACCCACAGTGACCTTCCAGGGCAGGGAAGAACCGTCCTGGTGGCTTTCAGAGGCTGTCACTCTTTAACTCCTGATGGGAGCAGAAAGAGCCACCTTTCTCCTGAGGAGCAGCTGGTGATTCTGAACCTGCGAGCCTGGCAAGTTAGCAGCTCAGTACATTACCTCTTTTACCACAGAATTCCTCCTGCCTGGCTTACATGGCAAATAGCATACTATGCTTGTGCACATGCTCAGGCACACACACACAAATAACAATCATAAAAAATAGTATCATAATAGAAGAGTTCTGTTTGCAGAAAGCAAAACTGTGCATTCTCCTTTTACTTATTGAGTACTTCAGTTCAAAAGGCTAATGAGTGTTTTGTTTCAGTTATAGGAGAGGAGACCGAGGCTGGCATCGGTCATCTTTGTCTGAGAGAATACATGGCTAGGCTCTGCTAGTTATTGTGCCGCTCTCCATTTCTAATCTCACCGAATTTTCACAGCAACCCTGGAAGGGAGATATTGTGAGGGCCACTGTACAAGCTAGAAACAAAGGTCTGTGAGAGAGTGAATACTTATTTGTGGTCCCCTAGTTCGCTAATGACAACCAAGATTCAAACCCAGGTCTAGCTCCAGATCCTTTATTGTACTCACACCTCTGTTCAAGGACAGATGCTGGGTGTGGCGGAAGTGGTGGTGTCTCTGACGTCTGGTCCCTTCAGCAGACCTTGCTGCAGGGAACATCATGATTGACGGCTGGCGGTTGCTGGACCTTTCCACTGTACCTTAAATGCTGACCTACGATCCCTTGGGTCTTCTCTTACCAAGAGCTGAGCATGAGAAGAAAGAGGATCAGGCCATCTCTGCCAGCTCCAAGATTTCCTTTAAGAGACTCTCTCAAATTCTGGGGCCACACACTTCAAGTAGATATTGGCCCCTCTTGTGTGGCTAGAGGGTGAGGGAGGAACTGTGTGTTTAATTTTATTTAATTTTTAGCACAAATTCAATAGCTGCAAGAAGCTAGTGGCTACCATACTAGACAACACAGGCATAGGGCATTGCTATCATCATAGAAAGTTGGATCAAACACCATGACCCTAAAAAACTACTTGTCCTGAAGGAGACCATGCAGCTAATCCAAAGATGGAGATGGAGAAGACTGAACTTGGAGGCTCTTCCTATCAAGGCAGTCGTTTCTGAAGAGCTTGCTGACATGTGAAGATGGTAAGTAGTATCAGGTTGAGGTCATTTCTCAGAAAGGTAGACACCAGGAAAGGTACGAGGCATGGGTCTCAGCTGAGTCAGGGGATGGTGGGGTGCCTCAGAAAGGGAGGGTGGTAGATTAAGGTCAGAGTGGGACAGTGTTCTGTACAGAGTTTGGTGGATGTGAATTTTGCAGTTAATGAGTGAGAAGGGAAAGTAGGACATGACTGACATTGAGCTCGGGGGAAAGGGCTGCATGGGGGAAGGCTAGGTCTAGAGATGCCTGCACCATAGACTTTTCCTGATGCCCTCCTTCCCTCTTGATGATCCAATGCTCTGCTCTACTTGGGGTAGGGGTATTACCCAATCATCCTTTCCCTTGTTCTTTATCCTTCCAGTCATTAGGAAAAATATGTAACCCTACTAAGTGTTTTGTTGCTTTTAGGTACTGCACTTTCATGTTTATTGTTCTTCAAATTGAAAAATTGGCTACTGCATTTTTTCTTGCTCAAAAGAAAGTTAACTACTCTTTTAGCGTGTATGATATTTCATTGCCAATGAGTGAATTCCAACTCACAGTGACACTATCGAAGTGTAGAACTTCCCCTAATCCTTACAGTCACAGAATGTCATATGTCCAGTCCATTTAAACCCCTGGCCTTTCATCAGCAGCTATGTACTCCATCACAGTATCAGCAGATCTTTTAAATGTGTTGGGTATCCCCCCCGGCACCAATATGAGTCACTTGGCTAACATTCTCTCACAGGGTCAGCGTATCAATGGCTGAGGGATTTACAATACACAGTTCGTGTTCATCAAAGGTATCTTCTCAGGAAAATAAGGATTAGCTTCTTTTTTGTAAAAATTAAAAGTCATTTGACACTGTCCAAGGTCTCCCTTCATCCACTTTTCTGTTGTCCATCCCTCAGGGCAGAGGTTGTATATAGATCCTTATAATCATTCCCCCCTTTGTATGTCACCCTCCCTCCACCTTCCCAGTATCACCACTCTCAGCACTGATCTTGACCGGGATTGATTGTTCTGATTTCCGGTGCTTCCAGTTCCTATGTGTACCAGTATGCATCCTCTGTTCAAGCCGAATTTGTAAGGTAGAATTGGGATTGTGATAGTAGGGTGGGGGAAGAAGCTTTCAGGAACTAGAGAAAAGTTGCAGGCTTCATTGTTGCTACACCATACCTTAACTGGCTCATCTTCTCCTTGTCACCCTTCTGGAAGGGGATGTCCAGTTGCCTACAGAAGGGCTTTGGGCCCCCATTCCACACTCCCCCTCTTTCAAAACAATGTTTTTGTTGTTGTTCTTTGATTTCTGATACCTGGATACACCTCGTGATCACACAAACTGGTGTGCTTCTTCCATGTGGGCTTTGCTTCTGAGCTACATGATCGTTGGTTTATCATCAAGTCTTTAAGACTCCAGATGCTGTATCTTTTTATAGCCGGACACTATCAGCTTTCTTCACCACATTTGCTTATGCACTCACTTTGTCTTCAGCGATTGTATTAGGAAGGTAAGCATCATGGAATGTCAGTTTAATAGAGCAAAGTATTCTTGCATTGAGGGAATATTTGAGTGGAGGCCCAATATCCATCTGCTACTTTAATACTAAATCTATAAATATATGCACATAGATCTATTTCCCTGTCCTCATATATAAATATATTTACATATGTACATGCCTTTATTTAGACCTCTATAAATGTTCTTTGCCTCCTAGTTCTTTTCTCTATTTCCTTTTACTTTCTTCTTGTCCCACTATGATGCTCAGCCTTCATTTGGGTTTCAGTAGTTCCTCTCATTTACATTGCCCTTAATCAAACCCTACCAGGCCTCCTACACCCTCCTTGCCACCAATTTTGAATCACTTATTGTTCCCTTGCCCCTGGGTTTGTTAACACCACCTCCTTCCCCCCTCCCTCCCTCCCATGCCTTTCTGGAACCATTGAGTCCTGTTGTTTTCTCTTCCAAATTGTTTATCCAGCCTATTTTATCTAGATAGACCTGCATAAATAATAACATGCACACAAACAAGACAGAGCAAAACAAAGCAACAACAACAGCAACAAAAATGACAAAAAAGAAAAGCCTGCAAGTAGTTCAAGGTCTGTTTGTTGACCTTCAGAAGTGTTTTCAGGTCAAGTATGATGGGGTGCCATGCCCTGGCTCCAAAGTCTATTTTTGGTACTGCCTCAGGACTTCTTTGCTCTGCTCCTGTTGCTGTTCTGATTCATGCCCTTAGTGTTTTGTCTCTGTGCAGTGGGGTCAGATCAGGTGCAATTCCCACATCGTTTCCAGTGTTGTTATCAAGGGTTCATGATGGGGGGGGGGTGTTGTAGGAAGGAAGGGGGAAAAATGAGGAGCGGATACTAAGGGCTCCGGTTGAAAGAAATGGAGAATGATGATGACAAAATGTACAGATGTGCTTGACACAATGTGTATATGTATGGATTGCAGAAAGAGTTGTAGGAGCCCCCCACCCCCAAAAAGTTGTATGTATATATTTTGATTAGAGCTGTATGAGCCTCCAATAACATAATTTTAAAAAATAAATTAAAAGTAAAACACTTGTAAAAGAATCAAAGACACTTGGAAAAACCTACATATACAGTTCCACTTAATAAAGAACCATACTGAAGGCACAAATCTTTTCTTAAAATAATATTTAGGGCTTACTTAAAAACCAATGTTGGTTTTTCTCTTTAACAACTGTCACCCTGTCTTGGTACCCAAGCCAGGATACAAGAAACAGGGAGGTCGGCAGCCACAGTTTCAGATTCTATCTTTTCAATGACCAGGTAAGGTTTCACTCACGGGTTCTATAAATTCCTGTTTGAAACATGTTGAATCCTGGCATTCATCTGGAAGTGTCTGAATTTCCAGTTATAGCTTTAAAAAGGCGAATTTTAGAAGCACAGATGTTTACCAAGTTCTCAGTTGCTTTCTCCCAGCCAAACTCAACAGCTAAGCTTTAAAAAGATATTCTAAACTGCTAAGGGCTAAATAAATAAATAAATAAATGACTGGATGCATTCACATCTGGCTTACTCCCCATATAGGGTGTGTTAATATAGACATCGAGCATCTGGGCAGAGGGAGGATCTCCTTGGAAGCTTATGACACTAAAGTGTCATGTCTCCCAAGCAGTTGTGCTACTGTGCACTTACTAAGAACACCACCACAGCCCCTTGGTCTTCACTCAGAAAGGACAGAGTAGGTGCCACTTTTGTTGCTGTTGTTGTTTGGTGACACTTTAAAAGACCAAGCAACACAGCAAGTCATACTGACATGCAGAAAACAGATTCCTAGGGATGTTCCCTTTGTTTCTGTCCTACTTTAATGCTTTCAGCTGGACAAATCCTTTCTATTTGCATCAGTGATGCAATTAAATTATTGGGGACTTTTTGGCTTTCACACATGAAAGTCCTCTATTTCCAAATTACTCAGAAGACAGCACACCATGAAAATGGCTCTCTCCATTATGTTTCCTAGGAAGCCCCCTCCTTTCAATAGAATAAAATATTATCAGCATACTAAAATTTTGAACAACAACTATAGTTTCCATGTATTTGTGTTTTTCATTTTTGCCACAACTCTGATATGCCTATTTTGCTAGTTCAACTTTTCTTAGATATACAACTTACAAATAGCAATTGCAATCATCAACTCTGCACCCGTACTATTAGCCAGTGCAATTTTCCATCATCGCTAACCCCCTCACCCCCCTCCCATCCCTAGTAATCACTAATAAATGCTGGTCTCTATGAAGGTCCTGATTTTTTTCTTGTGTGTATGTGCTTAGTTTTGTTTTCATAAACATGAGATTATTATATGTGTTCCCTTGTGACTTATTTCATTCAGTGAAATGTCTTCCAACTCCATTCATATTGAAACATGCATCAAGACCTCATGTCTTCTACTGGCTAAGTAGCAGTCAATAGTACATATGTAGCTAGCCCATTTGTCAGCCTCACTGGTTTTGTATTCTCACCAGCAATGGAAAAGGGTTCGAATGTCCCTGCCTGCAATGCACACAGGTACATGATTTAATGATTCCTCAAAATCAGCATTACTGTGTGCATTAAGAAAACTCAACTCTGGAGAAACGTATTGCACTTATCTAACAAATATTTACTGAGCGTCTACTTTATGGCAGGAGTTTTGATACACAGAGAATATAATGGTAACCCATTTAGGAGATCTCTACCCTCATAGGCAACACACAGGAAGCACACAGCAAGAGGGGGACAAAGGCAGGAATGGAATCAAAGACTAGTTGACTTGAAATAACATCAACAACCAAATAGCCCAAGCCAAAACAAATGATCATGTCTTTTTTATTTTCCAAATGGTCATGTCTTAATGAGGCTTAGAACCTTCTTTGACTCACCGATTGCTGACACACACTATACATACAACTCTTCAGTAAGTCATGTTGACATCTGGAAAAAAAAACAGAATATAATCACTTTTACTGCCTGATACAACTTGCAAACACCTCTCACCTGGACAATTGTATCACTTCATAACTGATACTTCTCTTTGCTGGTCTAGTCTCAAGAAAACAAAAAAACCAGTATCAAGAAGATGCCAGTCAACACTAGCAGTGGACAATCTATCTGATAAGGAAAATAAGGTGAAATAAAGGAGGGAAAAGAAACCATAGATAAATTGGACTTAATTAAAAAAGAAAACATTTATACTATAAAGGCTCATCAACCGAGTGAAGAGATAATCCATAAAATGGAGGAAAACCATTGTAAGATTGTTATCTACAAAGAAAATGACTCTCAACAGCAAAGATAACCCAACAGCAAAAATATAAACAACTCTGATTTTTAAATGGGGAAAACATACTTGCATAGACATTCTTCCAGAGAAGACATGCAAATGACTATGAAAAAATGTCCAAAATCAAAAGTCATGGAAAAAATGGAAATCCCAACCCTAGTTAAATACCACTTCTCACTCACAAGGATGGTTACAATAATTTTAAAAAGTGAAAAAGAAATGAAGACAGAAAATAGCAAGTGCTGGAAAAAATCTGGAGAAAAAAAATCTCATGGTCATTAATTGATAAAAGGTTTAAAAAAAAAGGTATATTCATGCAATGGATCATTAATCATCCATAAGGAATAATGAGTACTATGAAGTGGATGGATGAACTGTACTATATGACAGAAGACTGTAATATTTGATCATTCAATTCATATGAATTATCTAAAATAGGGAAATTCATAGAGATGGGGGTTGATTGGTGGTTTCCAAGAGTTAGGGGGAGGTGGAATAGGGAATTACTGCTAATGAACACAGAGATCTTGCAAGCATGATAAAAATGTTCTGAAATAAATGCATGCACAGTCTTGTAAATATACTAAAAACCACTGACTTATATAGTGTAAAATGGAAAATTTGATGGTTTGTGAATTGTACTTCATCTTTAAATATTAGTAGACAGGGTCTCTGTGGCCTTCCCCAGCCCCCACCCCTCATGGTCAGAGCCTATTTACCTGCAGTGTATTACCAAAACTAGGAAAATTACACTGGCACACTCTGAACCAAATCTCACCAGTTTCAACCTGCATTTATTTGTGGTTAAGTATGTGGTTGCTGACAGCTGGTGGTTTGAACCTACCAACCGCTCCATGGGAGAATGGTGCGGCAGTCTGCTCTTGTGAAGTACGGCATCCTTAAAAACGGTTTGGGCCAGCCCTGCTCTAACCTATAGAGCTTCTTTGTGTCAGAATTGATTAGAAATTGATTATATCTTGGGGATATAAGGTGCCACTGAAAGGGTTCTGACTCACAATCCTATCGTAGATACAACAGAAGGAAGGGTGCCAGCACTGTGTCACCCTCACAGGCATCGCAACGTTGGAGTTCAATGTTGCAGGTCCCATGTCCACTCATCCCATTGGGGCTCCCCACTTTTTGGCTGACCCTGTATTTTACTAAGTGTGCCATCAGTGATGGTTAAGATTGTGTGTCCAATTGACTGGCTACATTTCAGAGCGATTTGGCAGCTATGACCTATGTGGCAGTTACGTAATGGTATAGTCGTCCTTCATGATGCCATGACTTACAGCGATTCCCTCCGTGATGAGAATTGCTATGACCACCCAGTCCATTGAAAGGGAGAATCCTTGAGGGCAGGACCCACGGCAACTATATAAAAACATGTTTTCAAAAGTTCTTGAGCATTTTGTTGGATCTTGATCATGGACCTGGTTTGCACTCATCTGTCCTGCAGTTCTTTGGGCTGCCATCAATGAATGATCTGACTTATTGCTTGTGGAACAACACTTCACTAGCCAGCAGCCTCCCTTTTTATTCGACAACTTTGGATTTGCTAGTCTCTACTAGTGAGTACCTTGTCACCCGATCTGCCAATCTTGAGTTCATCAACCCATACAGCAGCTACATGAGCCAGGAGGAACCCACAGCCTGACATGTGACCTAGAGACCTGGGGCTTGCCAGCCTCTACAACAGGCATGCTCACACTTTTTCAGCATGTGAGCTACTTATAAAAGTATTTTCTCAAGTCAAAATGATCTACCAACTACAAAAATGCAAAACCTATATTTATTTTTCTTTATTACATTTATTCATAAATGGATTGAGAATTCTTTACATGTACAATGTATGTTCATGTACCTTGCATGACCACATGAGTCCATATAGCACAAAACAACACAGTTAACTGTGTATATTTTTTGTCATTATCTGAGTTTACTCTGATGGATTGTACTAATGGAATGAGCCAGGGATGCATAGTCCAGACAGTTGCCACTGACAGACAGTCTCAAGCACACTTCCAAATGATCACCAGTCATAGTGGAATGGTACTTGGGCTTAATGATCTTTATGTGGGAAAAAGGCTGACCCACATCAATAAGTTGAGTCAAATAATGCAGTCAAGGAGGTAGCACATTCTAAGTTCCAGAACTGTTCATGCACTCTGGACTTGAGCTGAATGTTGGCTTATAGCATCAAAATCTCTTATTCTATATGAAAGTGATACGTTTTTGTCTTCTTACTTTTAGACCAAGGTCTAAAACTTGGCAGTAACTTAGCTTGTCAGTTTTGCTGCACATAGCACAGTTGTTTGCACATGTGCTTGGCACCTAAGATTGCAGCTGATTGACTGTGTTGTATATCAATTAAGAGACAGGATTGATGATAGGCTTACATCTACTGTTTTAATGCCATGAGATCTACACACACTACATTTGCGATTAGCTAGTAGATCGTAATCGACATATTGAGTACCCCTGCTCTACATCTTCACGATTCTTTTCCTTGATATCAATCCATCTTGTTCTCTCCCCTTCCTCTTTTTTTCCTGCTACACATGCAAGCACCCATAACAACACTTCACTGATTTTGCTTCTCTAGCAAATCTCCACCAAGTTATCAAGCTTCTCTAAGTCCTTTGTGCTAACGTTTCCACAGAACCTGATTCACAGTCTTTGCATCCTCCTTTCTAAGGAGCATTCTGATTGTATTTCTTGCAAGACAGATTTGTTTGTTCTCCTGGCAGTCCATGGTATATTTAATATTCTCCACTGAAGCCATAACTCAAAGGTAACAATTCTTCTCCAGCCTGCCTTTGTCATTCACTGCCCTGCTTTTACATGCATGAGTCAACTGAAAACACCCAGGCCTGGGTCAAGCCCACTGTCATCCTCAAAGTGACATCTTAGCTTTGTAACATGTTAGAGACGCGTTCTGCACTAGATCTGCCTGATGCGAGGCACCCTTTGTTTTCCTTGCTCTCACTCGCTTCGGTGGGCACGTACACTGAGAATCATATTAGGGGAAACAGTGTCTTTGGTTTATGCTTCCTTCTCTAAGAAGTCTGCTCTGACCATAGCATCTGAAATAGCCTTTCTGCTGACTCTCAAGGATTCTCTTGTTTTCTTCATAGACCAGGCCTCTGCCTGATATTTCTTTGTTTGCCACAGAGATGGGACCTGCAAGTCCCCTACACCTGACTGGAGCCCTGCTTCACAGGAGGGATTGGGGGAGTTTGCAGTCTATACAGTCAGAATGTTCTTGATCCTTTGCCCTCATCACATCAGAGCACAGTGGTGACCCCTCCGGCGGACAGCGTGAACACTTCTTGGTGGAGGGTTATTTTCTGGCCTCCAGAGTGAGAGTGTGTGTTGCTTCCCACACAGCAGGCCCAAACTAATGAAGAATTGAGGGACCTATGAGTACCCCTCATTTAGCAGTTGTTGGTAGCTAAAATAATTATACTCCTGTGGGTGAAGTCTCTTTGAGGTGTGTACTTGGCTCACCCTCACAGTTCTCTGGGAAGATTAAGCTCCAATTGTCCCATAGAGGCAGCTAGTTCCTTCCTATATTCTTTACTGGCTGCCTTCCCTCCCTATGGTGCTACCAAGAGCTTTGAGAGGGCCTTGATAGCCATGGTCTTATAACTTCCACCAAATGACTGGGTGAGACTCTGCAAGTGAAGTGCTTGTGGCCCACCAAGAGGATTGAACAGCTTGTAAGTAATGCAAATTTGCTGCCTGGTACTCTTGTGGGACTGAGTAAACTAGGTGTCTGGAACCCTAACAAGGGATTATGCCATTCAATGAGCCAGCCCAGGGACAGACAGGGAGGGGTGTATTGCTACTTTTAAAAAAAAGTGAGAGAGCTAAGAAGGAAGCCAGTTGGACCCAGTATCTCCAAGCTGAGAATCTCCTGAATCTAAGAGAGCAAGAGAGTTGTCATACTGGAAATGATGAGAGACCATCAGAGAAATGGGAGCCACTCAAGCAGCAGAACCAGGGGTCTGGCCAGTGATAGCCTGCTGGGCTTCTTCCTCCAGAGAACAAAAAAGCAGAACAGCTTCAGGCAGGAGGGACTGTGGCCCTTATTGGAGTTTCTGAATCTCTGGTGGAACTACACTTACCCAGAGCTAGATTGCTGGGAACCATCAGGCTGAGTCTTACTGGCATAGTGGAGTGTCTCTGTGCATTTGCAGGTAGAGATAAAGAACTTGGTAACATTTATCTAAGCTGAGCAGAGACAATGCCAACTGAACAGACTCAAGGAAGAAGGGGCTGAAAAGTTGAGGGGTCAGGGAGGGGCTTTCTTGCAGGAATGGAGGATAAAATGTTCGGAGTAAAGAATTTTACCCTGGGTGATTCTTGATATTGCATTCTAACCTGTTACTGAGTAACGTGATCCCTCATGGCACGGTGGCTAAATGAAAGATCTTGGTTATTGGTTGTGAGTTTTGAGCTATTATTGCGATGAATTCTCAAACCCACCTGAGAAGTTGAGAGAGCCATGGGATGGATAGCTGGTGTAAGAACTGAGTTTTTAAAAGGCTGGAGGGAGGCAGCATGTCTGGTCTCCATTTCCTAGGAATCAGTCTCAGGGTGATGTGGATGATGAGTCTTTCTTATAGAATCCCCTATTGGTCTGGTCCACTCCTCCAGCTGATAACCTACACTTTCTTACTGCTCATTCTTTCCCTAAACAAACGTCCATTTAAGAAAAAAAATAATAAGTCAGGTGGCATCACTTTCTTGCTCACAAATTCTGTATAGGCTCCCTCCTTTCGTCGAGTGAAAGCAGAAGTCCTTGTGGTACCTTCATGCCATCTATACCTGCTCACCTTGCCCACACTTCGCTGACACACCAACTGCTTCTGTGCTTTCCATCCTTGGAGTTTTGTATGTATGGTCACTCTCCCTCCGCTCTCTTCCTTCAGTGAGCTACAGGATGGGCTTCCTTAATCCCTCTGGTCTTTACGAAGAAGTGGCTGTCTGAGAAGGGTCTTCCTGCCGGATTGATGATTGGGGCATTCCTCTAAGGCGCTCCTTTTCCTCTCTTGCAGAGTCCTACTCTTGGCACGTGGAGTCCTCGGACACATCGCAGGAATCACGTTCTTCCCATTTGTTTTGCTTCTTGGCGGCCTCTCCCAGCTCCATCAGCTTCTATGTCACCTACCTCCCCCCAACTTCTCACCTCCATGGCATCGTGTATGAGGCTAAATCAGCCTTTGTGGGTGCATTTATACCTTAAAACTGGCACCTGGCCATTTCATACTTTTGACACTGAGAGCTGAATCATTGAACTCTCCCCTCAAGAATATGAGTGGGTTTTAAAACATTGGAGGATGGGTGTGGAACTAGAAAGTATTGGTATTTAGCACTTGGCACATTGCAGGAGCCCACAAGGTTGGTAGTGTGAACTATTGGTCATTTCACTGGAGAAAGATAGAGCGGTCTGTTCGAGCCTCTAAAACCCTTTATCATGTGACTACAAGTTGGACCCGACTGGCTAGTGGTAGGTTTGGTGTTAGTGTCGGAGCTAGAGCAGTATTTATGAAACAAATCACTGTTCTGCGGGATCTCGCGCATATCAAGACAGTACCAGAGCAGCTAACGTCTTTGCAGAACAACGTGCTTAGCATGCGGACTGTTTCCCTGGGCTTGCTCATCTGCTCACATTGTGGGCTCCCCTCCACCCACGGGGTCACGGGGAGAAGACTCAGGCCTGCCACTGAACACCACCCTCCAGAGTGGTGGTCAGAATCTCTGACCAAAAGTAGCACACATTGGGAAAGAATGACACAGCCGTTCTTTCACCTTTAATGTAACTTGCTCAAACAATTACATGATAGATAATGTATAAATGATTATTATTTGTGTCATGCTTTACACTGCCCAATGTCTTCCTTCACCCACTTTTCTGTTGTCCATCTCCCAGGGAAGGGGCTATATATTAGGTCCTTGTGATCAGCGCCCTGTCTCGACCCCACCTTCCTCTTTACCCACCTGGTATTGTTACTCTCATGGGGTGGGGGGGGGGGGTTGGTACAGAGGGAGGGGAAAACTGAGGAGCTGAATAGAAAGGGCTAAATAGAAAGAAAATGTTTGGAGAATGATGATGGCAACAAATGTACAAATGTCCTTGACACAATGGATGGATGGATGGATGGATTCTGGAAAAACTTTCATGAACCCCAATTAAAAATGATCTAATATATATATGTATACACACACACACACATATGGTAGATAACGGTGCGCTATGTATCAATTGGTGGCCGATGTGTGTGAACCCTTCAAGGCAATGCTCAGAATGGAAGCCGTGTCATAGGATTCCAGGGGCAGCTGAACAAGGGCTCAGCAAGCAACGCCGCTGAGAAGGACTCACTTGTTGAGTGACCCTCGGGATAAATCTGCATGAAGTAAAAGCTTCTGTCTGGGGAGACCCTCAGGGGCCTGCTCCAAGGTGAGACTGGAGCCTTCACACAATGGAGCCTGGTGGTGCCGTCCAGGAATCACTGGGCTGCCAACCACAGGTCAGGCCTGAAAACCTGCCCGTTGCTCTGAGGGAGGAAGAGGAGGACTGCCTGTTCCTATAAAGATTTCCATCCGGGAAATCCTGTCCAAGGCCCCTGTGACTCAGATTCATCTCAAAGGGAGTGAATTTTTCACTTTTTTAGAAACTAGATCTAAATGAGAATAGTAGCGTCTTTGTGAGCTGGTCATACCCCACAGAGGGCAAAGCTGAGCCACTGCAACTAAAGCCACTCAATCAACCCTGCAGAGTGGCGTCCAGCGGGCCCGTTTTATTTGTTTGTTTGTTTTTGAAAGCTGTGATGTACTTCTTTTTAAAACCAGTTTACTTAGCGTGAAATTCATGACATCCATGATTCAATCATTTAAATATATTAAAGCGTCATGCAGTAATCCCCCCAATCAATTTTAGGATGTTTTCTTTCTTTCTTTCTTTCTTTCTTTCTTTCTTTCTTTCTTTCTTTCTTTCTTTCTTTCTTTCTTTTTTTCTTCTTTCTTATACCCATTGTTATTAGTTCTCCATTATCCCCTAACCTCCTCTGCGATGAGCCTTCGGAGATATTAGTCTAGTGACTGTCTCTGTAGATCCCCTGTCATGAAGGTCAGATAAAGAAAGTCATCAAAGTGCACCAGGTCCTGTGTCCTCCTCACACATCCCTGTGTGTGAACCACCGTGGTAGCCACCGGGCCCCTCTTCCTTGTGCATTGTCTTCTCTCTCATCACGGGGCAATCACGTCCCACAAAGAAAACCTCAGTACAAAGGGAAGCAGGGAATATATAAACTAGAACAAATTAAAAACAGGGGAAAGGGAAACACAAATGATAATGCATTAAATTTTAACCTCACCTCAGCGATGCCTCGGTTGCCAAATTCATTTTATTCACATGGAAAATTTTGAGAAATGAACATATTTTTTTCCTCAAGAAATATGGAAAACCAAATGTGTTAGTCTGGGAAGACTAGAGAAACAAATTCATACACACAAATAAGGATACAAGCGAAAGGTTTATATATAAGAGGAATGGAACATTGAGAAAGCATCCGAACCCAGTCCAGTCCAAGGTCATAAGTCTGACACCAGCCCATGTGTCTGAAACCAGTGCATAAAGTCTCCCTTCAACTCATGAAGCATGTGCAATAACACCAGAACAATCGCAGGCCAGTGGGTGCAGAGTCCTATGTGTCCAGCAGCAGTAGGAACATGCCAGTGCTGGCAGGGGTCCCCTTATGGCTCCTCATTTTCAGGGCTCAGGTTCTATCAGCAGGATCTATTGGCAGTAAAATCATCTCAGCGCTGGCGGGGGTCTCTCTGTGGCTTTTCTGGCTTCAGAGGTGTGGTTCCATCAGGGTAAGACCATGTGGCTTCTCCTCCAGCTCCTCCAGGTTCCTCAAATGCTGCCATCTTGTCTTGTTGGTAGACCCACTCCCAGAGACTGAGCCAAGTCTCTCTTCTTCAATTGGGAAATTCTGCGAGACTTCCCAGAATTCTCAGGAGAAAGCCATGCTCACACAGAAACCTCATTGGCTATCTCCAGATTGACAGGCTAGACTCCACCCCTAGACTTCCAATCATGAAATTGACATCAAGTACATGTCTGCAACACCAAATAACTGGTTCTTGGGCCCCCAAATTATATCCTTTTAAATGTATTTTAAGAGGAATTTAAATCTCTATGGAGGTTTCTAACCAGTTCCCATGTCACTGTCTCAGACACACTAACATCACCGAGTGGTTTCTGATTTATCCAAATGAACAGTAACTGTCAGCCTCTTCAGTGGTCTGCATTCTTTGTTTCATAGTTAATGATTTCATACCTTCTGCTACATGAGCCACTGACATATTCTTTTCCCCTCAGAAATGCTGATAAGGTCGACTTAGTGATGCCTGTATGCAGCCACCACATCAGACGTGTGGAGACCCGGTTCAAATTCCCCCATGATTTCTTTAACTCCATCGTGGACCTCAGAGTTGTCCGCTTAGCTTTATTACTGCTATCACTTTCTTTGGAGCATGGTTGCTATGGCTTGCACAAACAAAGCACCCTGCTGAACGTGCACTAACACTGGTACTCTTGGCGCTCAACAACCCACCTTTGGCCCCTACCGGTTTTGGGGGGTCTCATTTTATGATCTCTGATCCAGCAGAGTTACTAACCCCCCACAGGTTTGTTGTTGAGATGCTGAATGTGTGAGCTTAGGTCTGTCTGTCTGCAGATATCTACTTTCCAAGGCACTCTGTCTGAGGGCAAGACTATTCACAGCCCTGATTGATGGTCTAAGGCCTCAAAACTATGGCCCATGGGCCACATGCAGCCCGCTGAGGACATTTATCCAGCTGCTGGGTGTTTTTGCCGTGGCTGCCTGTCCTGCTTAGCAGCCGACTCATCCCAGGCCCGCAGTGATTTGTTCTTAGCTTTTTTTCTTTTTAACTATAGTCTGGCCCTCCAATGGTCAGAGGGACAGTGAATTGGCCCCCTGTTTAAAAAGATTGAGGACCCCTGGTCAAAGGGAAGAAGTGATCTTCAATAGCATTTCTAGTGCATAGTCCTATGTCCCTGCTATGAGTTGGCAATGACTCAGGTCATGGGGGTGGGGTTAGGTATGCTTTCAACAATGCACTTGTCACTTTATGGCTGGATAGCTCAGAAGTAGTCACTTTCAATAAGTCTCTTCTCTAGGAGCTCTCAAGAAGCAAGTGAAACAAACATTTTGACTCCCCTCACTTCGATTGGTGTGAGGAACTGGGCTGAGCAGTATTGGCTCCGAGTTCCATCTTTGGGGGTATACGAGCTTGGTCTTTCTGAAAACAGTGCCACACACTCACTCTTTCTGCTTCTCTGCAGGAAAGCCAAGAAAGAGGTGACAGAGGACAATCCAAATCTGAAACCAGCCATGAGATGTGGCACAAGTTATATCTGGATACCCCTCATCCATTTAACAACACACTTGTAATTGAAAATGAATATCTTTAAGTTATTTTCTAATGTTTTTAACATAAGGCAGGCCAGAAGGTCATTTAAAAAAAAATCCCTCTATGACACTCTACAAAATATTATACATATAGGGGCTGAGCCCTGGTGGCATAGTGGTTGTGCGCAGGACTACGGCCCACTGGGATGGAGGTTCAATTCCAGCAGTGGGGCTGGGCCTCCTACTCCCACCACCGGAGAGCAGTGATGCCCCCCCAAAAAAATGTTCATAGAACACAAAATATTATACATATATTATAATAGTTTTCTGAAAAATGATCAGCATTATGTAACAACCATTAATTATTATGCAACAATTAATGTAAAAACATGTTAAAAATGACCATTACTTAGAGACAAAGTTATTTACTCGACTACACATACACACACACACAGACACACACACACAGACAATGCATTTATGTGAGAATTTCCCGAATCTGAAATCATCAGGTTTCAGATTCCCTTGTTCATCAGGTTTAGAATGAGATCAATTACAGGATCTGATCCCAAACATATCTCTCCTGATTGTTTTCTCAGAAAATAACCTTCTCTCGAGTTCCCCAGTTCTGAAATGTTGAATCCTGTCACAAGTAAATTGAAGCCCTAGAGTTTCCCGTCGATCATTTCAAATTTATGTGACAGAGTCCTAAGTGCTGGGCATTGCAAAGGACTCCTGATACCCACCATCTGCCCCAACCATCAGGACAGGTCAAGATATGCTGTGGCCACAAGAATATTAAAAATCAAAGTGCTCTTCAGTTTACCTGTTTTTTGCAAAAACTTGCAGGTGATAAATGGGTTCTAGCTTTTACAAACTGAAACTCATGTAATGGCCTGCGTGTGAGTGCTAGTCTTCTGCTGCTCATTCAGCATGCATGCGCAGACTCCTTCGCTCCCTCAATCCCTCAGAGGCATCCACACCATCCGGCAGACTGAGCTTGAACCATGTGGGTACCCGAGACAGGTTAAAATTTTATATTAGGAGTATTTGTTAAAAAATAAACTGTTCAGTATTTATTAAGTGAAGTTTAGAAAAGCTAATTTCCCTCATTTGCAGAAGGCTCTGGATGACAGTGGAAACCCCAAATCCATTTGCAGGGACTTCACGCAGAGGAAGCATCCAGTGAGGCCCCTCTGAGCAGAGTTGAAGGATGGCACTAGCCTTGCTATCAGACAGAGAGCGCTGTACAGGCAACATGGCCGATGGAGTTAGGTTAAAGTGTAACCTGTATCATTTGCTCTCCCTTTCAGCCCATTTTAAAGTTATTTCACGTTTTAGCATTTTCTGCTTTCTTTTTGATATCTAGTCACCGTTGGGTATTTTTTAGTTTGCTTGCTTCCTACTTACATTTCGCATGATATTCTGTACATAAAATCCAGGATAAGTAGATTTATGGAGGCAGTAACTGGATTGATAATTGCCTAGGGTCATGGCAGGGGAGAATGCCAGGGAAATAGGGAGCTATACCAAGTACAAGAAGATGTTCTGACATTGATTGTGGTGATGATTGTACAACCCCCTTCTTAAAAACTGAACAATTAAATTGTGTGACATGTGAATATATGCCAAAAACTACTTTAGAATAATAAAATGTTTATCTTTTTATATTTAGTTCACATATACAGTGGACCTGTGACTCTCCCAGTCTTCATTCTCTCTTAATTCACCGTTCCTTTGGCTTCTCTTTACTCACGAGGCAGCATTACACACTCACCATATCCATGAGGGTAGAGATGCTCACACCGAGAGAGCTAAACAGGTACAAATTGACTTGAGGTTCTTTTTGGTTTATTTGTTGACTTCCCTGTTGGCAAATCATTTCCTACTTTCCCCTGATTTTTTTAATGCTTCCTTCCTATGATTTTCCCAGTCAGTCAATATCTTGGTATGTATACTAATACATTTCCAATTTAGATATTAAGAATCAATCACTCATGTCCAGCAAATAATCCTGCATTCCTCCATGTACAAAATACCCTGGTTGTGAGCGGTCAGAGTCAGGTTAGCCTGGCTGGTGACAGGGCTTGCTGCTTAGGCATGCAAAACAGTTAGGAGAGGTTGGGATGGATGCACCCTTAGTCCCCAGGGTGGGGTTGGAAAGGAAGAGTCTTTTTCTTATTTGTCTGTGCATTACCTGTGGAGTTCTGAGTGAACAGGTGCCACTTTTACCATGGTGTACCATCAACCTGCTAGTGCCTGGTACAGGTAAGGCTGGCGTGCTTGGAGCCTGCTCTGCTCTCCCAGACCCATCCCTGCATCACAGAGGCATGAAGAATCACAAGACTGAGAAGAGGAATATTGAGAGGTTGGAAGCAAGTATCTTGTAAAGATGACCCAGTTGATGAAGCTGGTTCACCTCGTCTGGATGTTGGAATGCCCCCACCATAGTAGGTCTTATTTATAACGAGAGAAACCAAGTCACCACGCAGGGAGCCTCCAAGGGTACTTAGCTTGGGATGGAGGCCTACGGCACTCCCTGAAGTATAGCTGCCCCTCCAGCCTTATTAGCAATATTTGTCTCTGACATTTTAAATATCCTGAGTCGGGGTTGCCAGCCACCTGGGAAAAGCAAGGTTGCCGCGTGTCGCTGAAGTTATTTCTACAGAGCCAGCCCAGTCTTTAATCATCATTTCTTTTTTTTTTTTTTTCCTAATGCGGGTCCGGCAATGCCTCTTTTGTAAAGCCACTTTGCACAACAGTGCCAGAGACCGCAGAATGTGGCCTGAACAGCCAATTACTTGTACAGTTTGCAAAAAACAAGTAAACCTCTCAGCAGGCGGGAGTTGTGCCCAGAGGCCTGTGCTTGCCCTTGGCTCTTCTTCATGAGCTGCAGGAGCCAGAGCACAGTGATGTCGCTGCTTTCCAGCCTGCTCAGGGGACTGGCCTGGGAAACACAGATTCCTCAAAGGCCCTCCAGGATTCCAGAATCGCATTCAGGAACACGCCCTTCTCCCTCACCCAGATATAGTTGCCAATGCGGTAGTTTCTTCCATGATGCATATCTTCCCAGGTAAATATTCACACCATATTAAAGAGATTTTGGCAATTTGATTACAGCATTAGTCCAGAATGACCATAACAAGGCAAGTGGAAGGAAATTGGTTTGAATGTACCCACAGCAGAAGCCATCTCTAAAACAAAGAAAGAGTGCGACCCGTCATCGTTTATAAAGGGTGAGACTTTTATTACAGGTTTGTAATAACATTGGGGGGACTCCTGAAAGACTTTGCCCAGCAATTCCCTGTCACATAGATTTTAAAAGTAATATGTCCTACTCTAGGGAAATGTATATTTTGGAAAAATGAATCAGGTGACCAATTAATTTCATCCTCATCCCCTTTGTGTGTTTTGTTCTGTTTTGTTTAAGACTGTCATGATCTGATTCCCCAAAAAGATCAGTAGCATTTTCATCTGTGCTAGGCACTGTAGTCCACTACAGCCCACTACTTTGGCCCATAAATAAAATACAGTGAGTTTTATTTCTTACCCTCTACCCTTACCATGTGTATTCCCTTCTAGTATGAATGGTTAATCCACTGGGCTTCTAACTGTCGGGTTAGGGGTTTGAATCCACTCAAAGACAGCGTGCAGCTGAAAACCCTCTGGGCAGAGTTCTACACTGGGTCACCCTGGGTCAGAAGCCACTCTTTGGTTTTGGTTTCTACTGTCACCTTGTACTCATCATTGCCATCAACAAGGTCACTTAATGCAACAGTGCAAATGCAAATGTAGCTTTACTCTTCTTAGTGACTGCTTCATGATAAAGCTTGTGAAGATCATGATCATAAAATATTATCTTTGATAATAATTGAAAAATTGTGGTATTGAACTTTATTGTTCAATCAACCTCCTTAATAACTTGTCATATTAATGTACTTGACACAATGGGTGTATGTATGGACTGTGATAAAAGTTATAGGAGGACCCAATAAAATTGTTTTTTAAAGTCTGTCATATTAATTACAGTCAGATAGAAGTGTCCTGATAACACTTAATTTAATTCTCACTAAAAATGGGTCAGTCAGCTAATGGGTACAAGGCTAATTTGAGGATGAGGAGAATGTGCTGAAGTTGGATGGAGACACTGATGTTACTAATCTGAGCTGTTTCTAAGGCTCAGCTTTCCTTTAAGAAGCTCTGAGGGCCCAACCCATTCAGCTGTTATCTGAAGGGCCACAGTTAAAACCCATGACTGTGCTGTAGGGAAAAGAGCAGGTGACCTGCTTCCCAAGTGATGCGCCGTC
Organism: Nesogale talazaci; assembly: GCA_004026705.1. NCBI lineage: Eukaryota > Metazoa > Chordata > Mammalia > Afrosoricida > Tenrecidae > Nesogale > Nesogale talazaci. The sequence continues at coordinate 5,384 of PVJH01010244.1, read as the reverse complement.
TCGGACCCTCTGTAGGGCAGTGCTACATTCTCCTATATGGTTTCTCTGAGTCTGAATCAACGTGGTGGCACACAATAACCTTTCTGGCTTAATCTCTAAGTGAGTAGATCCACCATTATCCTTCTCGCATGATTACCTTACTGACAACATGATGACTCAGACTTTTCCCACTTCACGATTAAGAAAACACTTCTATTTTCTTCTAATATGCTTATCTTCATTTTTAAATGTTTCTGTCTACTTCATTATAGTGAGTCGGCATGACAGAGTAGAACTGTTCTGTAGGTTTCTGAGGTGAAGAGTAGGTTAAGAGTCATGTTTCCCGTGAGGAGAGGCTGGTGGTTTTGAATTGCTCGCCATGCAGGTGGCAGGCCAATGTGTAAACGCCCTACCACCAGAACTCCCATCACTCTAAGTTGGAGTTGACTCAATGGTAATTAGTTAGATGAGACTTTCATTCATGGGCATTTATTTGGATGTACAGAGGTATGTGGTTGGAGGACTGTGCCCACCCTTCTTCAACGGCTTGGGGAGTTTTCCTAAGACGTTTCATCAAATAACCCATCTTTCCGCCTCTGACTGGGAGCCCTGGTGGCATTGTGGTTGGGCCTTGGCCTGTGAGCCACCAAGTCAGCAGATGGAAACCACTGGCGAGTCCACAGGAGAAAGAGGAAGCTTTCAATTCCCATAAAGGGAAGCCCACCCTGTCCTGCTGTCGGGTGGCTATGCGTCAGCAGTGACGCACAGGGGGGTTGCCATTCCTTTGATTGCTCTGCACTTCTTCCTTTATTATATACTAAATCCCATTCCGTGTCTACTTCCACTTTCCATTTAAAAAAAATAATAGATATTTCAATTGGTCATCTAGATATAAAGTACAAAAGCTAAGAGGTACATAAGGTATACAGGATGGGAGAGTTTTCGTTTACACCTGGGCACAGCCATTGAGTTTCTGTGACCCAGTCAAGTAGGGTTCGGTAGCCCTTGGCCCCAGTTCTGGAAGTGCTTTGTGCAAGGTAAAAGTGCGTGCGAGAACTCTGCTGTGTAGTTACAGGTTCCATACATATCCTTCCATGCTTCACATTTCCGTCGCCTCTCTTTTAGTAATTATCTGCAATCGATTCCTATGTTCCTCCTTTATTAATGTAAGTTCCCTACGGAGGATCTAAAGAAATTGTATTCTTTGGCTGTTACAGCCCATGATGAATAAAGTATCCATATAGATGTGTAATTTTGCATATCTGTAAATACCTACTTGCAGCACAGATACTTGGAATAATAATCCAGAACATTTATATTCTTAAATTATTATTGTGAATTTTAAGATAATGATAACCTCAAGCAGCTTTAAGAAGTCATATTTAATCACCTGTATTCTTGACACAGTTTCCCCCAGAGGTAACAACTTATTAAACTATAGTTCAATGAGAATACTGGCATTTTACCAACAAGGTACAAAATACTGGTGTTTCCTTAATCACCAGGGTCCCTCATGCCATCCTTTTATGACTGCAGTTAGCCCTCATCCCCTTCCACATTTTAGTGCCATAGCAATCACTAATCACTTTTCATTCCATGATTTTTTGGTCATTTCAAGACTGTTATATAAGTGGCATCAGTAGGTATGTAATCTTTTATGTTTGGCTACTCCATGCCTGCTCCCCAATGTTCTAGACTCTTGAACTGTATGAATCTAGAGATTCATACAGTCGTAGAGATTCAAACAGTTGTAGCAGGTAGTAATATTTCATTCCTCTTTATAGCTTAGTCTCTTTCAGTGGTATGTGTGTATAAAATCATATACATACACATACACATTACCTGTCTTAAAAGTGGGACAGAGCTTTCATAGTATGCATTTTTCGCACTAGGCAAGCATCTAGCAACTTGTTCTGAGTTACTACATTCAAAAGTTGCATCACCTGGGAAGGTTCTCTCCGATGCCAGAGAGTGTTTTTGTGAAGGAATTTCACTCAATCCTTGTTTGTGTGTGTGTGTGTGTGTGTGTGATGGATGATTTCAGAGAACAGTGCAGCTGGGAAATTTTGTTTCCTGCTCAGGAAAAAATGCCACAGAAACTTGTGATGTTGAATACAGCATGTAAGGACAGAGCGATGGAAAAAATTCAAGTATACGTACAATGGTTTACTCATTTCAAAAAAAGTGAAATGTCAATTGATGACAAATCTTATTCTGCATGTCTGTCAACATCCAGGACGGATGCAAATGCTGATTTATAATGCATGTGGAATTTGTTCCACCAGGTCAGACTGTTAATCAAGCTTTCTATTTAGAGGTTCTGAAAAGATTGTGTGACAAAAGAAGGCTTGATATGTGGAAGGCAGGAAACTGGTTTTGCCATCATGACAATGCACCTGCTCAGACCACCTTTCCAGTGTGCCAATTTGGGACAAAAAACAGTATGGCTCTCTTGCCCCATGTACCTGACTGACTGGACCTTCTTCCCTGCGACTTCTTTTTGTTTCTGCAAATGAAGAGGGTCTTGCAAGGACAGCGATTTGAAGACGTGGAAGAGGTGAAGAAAAAAAAAAATAAGGGAGGTGCTGTCAGCTATCCAAACGTGAGTTTGAAAAGTGTTTCCAAAAATGGAATCACAGATTTGACAAATGTATTAAGTCTAATGGAGAGTACTTTGAACATGACAAGATTGGTTTGTTATATATATATAATTCTGTTTTTTTTGAGGGAGTACACCCTCATATACACACATATATTAATCACAATTTCCTTGATCGGTTTTTAACCAATCCCCTATTGAAGTATGTAGGATTTGTTTCTAGTTTGGGACTGCTGCAAACACAGTTTCTATTAACATGCCTGCACAGGTTTTCTGTTCCCATGTCCATGAGTGCGATTGCTGGGCTAGTTACCTGGTTGTGTGAGCTAGTTACATGGTTTGCTCTGGAGGAAATGGTCCAACAGTTTCCTAACATTTCAGTGCCCTTGTGCATCCCAGCAGCCTTTGCACGGCCTGGTGGTTATGCACAGAATGAAGATTGAGGTTTCTTTTCAACCTGTGATGTTCAATTGCCCCCAAATCATTTCTTTAAAAGTCTACCTTGCCATCCATGAATTACCTTTGCTCTCTATTGAAAACTCGTTGTGCCCATTTGGTGGTCAATTGTTTGGTTTCTTGATCCTCCTCCCTGATGTGTGTCTTTTCCTCTGCCATCCCCACCCAAACTATACCAGCTAGCTGTCTCCCACTAGCTAAAGAATAAATTTGAACATCTGGGGAAATTATTCCTCCCACTATCTTCTGCCTGTGTTAAATTGTTGAAACTTGATTAGTTCCTTTACCTTTCCATAGAAAATTCACATTAACCTTCTCTTTATCTACTTAGAAATCTTACTGGGACTTTGATGGGCTGTGGGCAGGGATCTTTTTTTCAAAGATTGTGTGAAACTTGCCTGGAAGTTTGGGGACAATGAGTTTCCTCATGAGCTGTACCTTTCTCTGTGTGAACAGAGATTCTCCATTCATTGACATCTCTGATTGCTTTCAGCAGTGTGGTGCATACAAGTATTGATCATGTTTTGTTGTGTTCACACTTAACTAGTCTTTTTTTGAGATTTAAAAGGTATACTTTTAATATATACATACACATTACAACAAACACATGAATACAATTAATAAGTTGACGTATACTGAAACCTTAATGGCACCCTGAGTAGTTGTAGGAATATTTCCCAAGGGCCTCTGAAAGTTTTCTAAATAGACAAGTCATGTATTAAAAAAGAAAAAAGAGTATTGGGCTGAGCGCTGGTAGCGTAGTGGTTGAGTGCGGGGACTGTGGCCGACTGGCTTAGCAGTTCAAATCCAGCAGCAGCTCTCCAGGAGCAAGGCTGGGTCTCCCACTCCCACCAGAGGGCAGTGGTGCCTAAAAAAAAAATAAAAAAATATTTTCTCCTCCTCTCTAATTCTTGTGCTTTTTGCTAATTTCTGAGTAAGCATGGTGACACCGGACCTCTTTGCTTTGTCTGCAGCCTCAAGGAGAAAGTATTCGGTCTGTCACCTTTCAGCGTAATCGTCCCTATAGATTTTTCTTGAAGATTATTAGTATTAAGATAAGCAATTCTCTTTTTCTAAGAGTTTTAAAATTGTGATGAATATAGAATTTGGTTAAATGCTTGGTACCTCCAATAATTAATATGACTATAGTTTTGTTCTGTTTTGTTTTGTCTAACCAGCAAATCAGATCACCTAACATGGATGGTTTCCTACTGTGTTTGTTTTTTTTAAGTATTGAATCAGTCTTGCATCCATGGAGTAAAACCTACCTGGCCATGGTATGTGACTCTTCATAGACATACTCACAGATTCTATGAGTTTGCATGTATAAGTATGTATTTTTCTATCTTCCAGTCACTGATTCTTTCTCCTCCATTTTATTATTGAGCTCATCCACTGAGGTTTTCCTTCCCTTTGCTGTTTATATTCATTCATAAATTTTCCGGTTGACTCTTCTTCATAACTTCTATTTCTCTCCCATGATTGTCAAAATTCATTGCTAAAGCTTTCTATTTGTTTCAAGAGTATCTTTAATTGCTTGTGGCTGTATTTTTTCATGACTACTTTAAAATCATGATCACGCATTCTGCCATCCCATGGGCGGGCATCTGAGGATTATCTTTTGCTTTTCTTGCACTCAATTTGAGTACTTTGAAATCTTAGTCATACGTGCTACCCTTTCTGCCTCCTTACGTGCTGGCATCTCAGAATTCACTCGTTTTCCTTTTTGTTTCTTTCATTCAATGTGAGATCTCCCTGGTTCTTTGTAATAATGATGATGATAGAATTTCTAGTGCAAACCTAGACGTGGTTGTGAACATGTTCTGTACATGTACTGTAGCCAGAGACACTAAATCTTAGACGACTTTCTCTAGTAGTGGAGGGCACATTGGCCTGTGACTGTCATGTAGATCAGCTTGGTTTTTTTTTTCAGGGGTGCTTAAAGGGGAGAAGTAGAGAAGAGCATGTAGACTCCAATTTTCAAAATGTGTAAACTAGGTATGCGTGTGTGCGTTTAAATGAGATAGCCATGACTTAATGGGAGACTTGGCCGTGACGTGGATTGGTGTTGGACTGCCAGGAGCAAAATCAACTGTTCAAAACCCACCAGCTGCCCCACAAGAGAAAGAAGAAGCAAGCAGCTCCCCTAAAGAGTTACCATTTCTGAAACCCTGACGGGAGTCACTGTAAGAAACCCGCGTCGCGGTGGGTAGGAGTCGTCTTCTGTAGAAAGCATATCAGGGTATGCAATCCTGTCAATTGTGCCCATGCCACTTCTGCACAGTTCCACATGTTGCACTCTTTGCCATTCATTTTCTACTTCATGCCTAATCTCCCTGTCCAAGTGGCG
>PVJH01010243.1:0-74723 GCA_004026705.1 Nesogale talazaci | reverse complement strand
GAAGACATTTTGCTGGTAATCAAAAGATCAGTAGTTCAAACCTACTAACTTCTTTAAGAGATAAATAGATGCTAATCTTGGAAACCAGCCCAGAGTAGGTCTACTCTTTCCAGTAGGGTCTCAGTGAGTTGTAATTGCTCCTACAACAATGGATTTCTTTTGGGAGGAGAAGCCAAGATTAAGGAACTCTATAATGTTGTTACATAGAAGGTCCTTGTTGTGCATTGCTCTGTATTTGCCTTGCTCTACTTCGGTTTTTAAATTATACTGAAGCTTCATCTGGACATGAAGGAAAATTTAAAGTAAGCATTCGGAACACCTTTACACATCCTTTGTGTTACTCTGAGTAAACTAGAGAAACAAATTCACAGACATGCATATGGATATAAGGGTAAAGTTTATATACAAGGGGAATAGGACATTAAAAAACATCCCAACCCAGTCCAGTTCGAAGTCATAAGTCCGATATTAGCCCATATGCCTGATACCAATCTATAACATCTCCTTCTGACTCACGAAGTCACAGGCCAGTGGGTGCAGAGTCCCAGTGCTGACAGGGGTCTCCCCATGGCTCCTGCTTCCAGGGCTCAGGGTCCATCAATAGCATCCAGTGGTGGTAGAGGCAACTCAGTGCTGGCCGGGATCTCTGTATGGTTTCACCAGCTTCAGAGGTCTGGTTCCAACAGGGTAAGGCCATGTCACCTCTGGCTCCTTCATCTCCTCGGATGCTGCCATCTTGCCTTGTCCATTCTTAGACTGACTCCCAACAACTGGGGAGATAGCTTCTCATCTTCACAAGGGGAATATCACAAAATTTCCAGAAGTCTCAGGAGAAAGCCATGCCCACACGGAGACCTCATTGGCTACTCAATGGCTCTCTCCAGATTAACAGGCTAGACTCCACCCTTGCATCTCAATCATGAAATTAACATAAGCACATGACCGCCACACTCTTGATCCCTTAATACAATTTATGATTAGCTGAGGTGAGAGGTGTGCCCCCGAGCCTGTTCCAACTCACAACAGCTCCTTGTACAACAAAATCAACCACTTCTGGCGCGTAGGTCATCCTCATCACTGATATTGTCTGTAAGTCTGTTGCTGTAGCAGTTTGTCTTATTAAGGATCTTCCATTTGTTCACTGACTCTCTGCTCTACCAAGTATGATGTCCTTTAGGGATTTATCCTTCTTGATAACATATCCAAAGTGCATAAGACACTGTCTCATGATCTTCGTTTTTAAGGAATCACCTGGATCTATTTGGGCCAAGGACAAATATGTTTTACTTCTGGCACTCCAGGGTCAAGATTTTCCAAAAATATCATAATACAGAGGCAGGCATTCAACCAGCACAAGGGGATACTGTATGGTTAAAAATTGGGGAAGCTGTGTGTCAGAAATATATCCTTTCACCATACTCATTCAATGTGTATACTGGATACATAATCTTGCTCTGTTGGCTAGAAAATAACATGAGAAACAGGGTTATTGAAAAATAATATGACATCCAGGTTGTAGGAAGATTAATCAACAATCTGAAATATGCTTATTACACAGCCTTTCTTGCTTAGAGTCAGGAAATTTGAAGAAACAGATGTATAACAATGAAACTCCAAAGTTTTAGGGAAATGTGAGAGATAGAATGGTCAATGTAGGAGTTTTGGAAAAGTGATTTTGGGTTGAATTTTGCTATGTCACTAAGTTTATTCTTATTCTTCTTATTATTATTTAAAAAATCAATATTCAGTTGTCATCAAGTAGACTCAGTCATTAACCGAGCCCATGTATATCAATATTGATGTGTTCTTTGAAATTTTATGTGGCTGAATTTTTTGAAATTGACAACCAGACCTTTTTTCCTTATTGTCCTCTAGCAGAACTCAAATACTTAACCTCTAAGTATGAAAATGGTTTCCTTGCTCAGGGCTCTAGAATGATTAGTAGACAGATATAAAGTAATCTAGATTTTATTTTGTTACGTTTTGCTTTGTAAAGATTGTAGAATAAGCTTTAAATGTATTGAAATAAATTAGAAAGGAACAAACAACATATATTTTTGAAAAACTGAACTTCTCTTCCTGACTTTCTTCTTCTGAAATTATCAGCAAACAACAAATCCATCTGGGGAATTTTGAAGGTATGATGCAGAATTTGGGCAAATGGAATCTATGATAAGAAGCCTAAAGGGAGAAAAGAGGCAGGAACAAATGTATCAGGATGAATCCTACTCTAGTTTTAGTCATATAGATGCTAGTCAAAATTATACACACAAACACACTGCAAGGACAGTTTATTGTTTAATGTTGTTCTTGTTGCCAAAATCTCTGTAACTCCCAACAAAGAACATATTCCTGCACAGGTCTAGAGAGAAAAGTATGGGACGATTCTGATAGGATTCACCTGTAAATGACTGTCAACAGGATTCATTGGAGTGTCATCCTGCTGCATAAAAAATGAGCCCCTTGAGAAGCAGGAGAGAGAAATTGCTTGGTACTAGTAAGAGCCTGGGGTAGAGCATGTTTTCAGGATCCTGAGATCCTGTACAGTGAACCTCCTTGACTCAGAAGACAACTGTGATATCAGAAGAACATCAGCAGAACCAGGAGGCTGAGTCTGAAGCAGAGTATTGGACTTGTCAGTCCAGCAATCACATAAAACTGAGTGCTTTTGGAAAGTTGGCTGACTTGTGCAATGGAACGCTTCTTGGAATTTAAATCAGAGAGCTGAGTTTGCTGACTCAGAAAACTTGAGCTGAGTGCCTTCTGATTGAGTATTACACACTAGTGGCCTGAACTTTGGGCATTTATTAGGAACCCTGAAAGGACTCTGCAATGTCATGTCCTGATGAACCACTTCATAATGAGTATTTCACACTAGCATTGTACCTTGCTAACTTCCTTTATAAATCTTTTAGTTATAAAGGGTTTACTATGTAAGAGTTTCTTGTGGTAATTACAATGGACTACCGTATTCAGGAATTGCGAAATCAGATTGTATTTAGAATGATAGAACACATGCACATATAGCTAAGATTGTAGTCAAAGCAAATTCATGGGTTTCTATAAATCAATGATCTCCATGGAAACATTTACAAATGTTCTCCTCTTTGCTAAAGAAACCTCAAGAGATCTCCCAAAGGAATCAAGGACATTGCAGACCTGCAAACACTTTTCAAGCTCACAATGATACATCATCTGCTATTTTAATACATCAGCACAAAAGTCACATGAGACTTCTAAATGTAAAACGACTACTTAAATAAGGAATACAGACATACCAGTAAGACTTTTAAGATACCCTGCCTAGCTATTTATAGATTGCAGACTGATCCCCAGATTCTTATCTGTAGCTTTATCAAATTAAGCAATAACACAAAACACTAAAATTAAAGTAGAATATTCTCATCAGGGCTCTCACAGAATAATAACTACCATCAGAGTTCTCTCTTACTTAAACTTTATATCAAAGCATGTAAGTTTAAAGGATCAGAAAATGGGCACATTTGTGCAAGCATCTGTGAACAACAACAGCTGTGTGAATACCTCTGCAGCAGTCTATCTGAGAATACACTCATGTCAAAAGGGTGTGGTGTGAAGATGCGTGCTTTGTCCTCATCATGGGGTCATGGGGGCATCCAGAGGGTTAAGTTCAGGGAAAGTAGGATTTGACCTCCACACTGTCCTGAGCTAGCTAGTGGGCATCCTCAGGGTACCTCAAACTCCTCATCCGCAATGGGAGATAATGTAACTGCGACTGAGAAGTTGTGGTCACTGATGTGCTCAATGCCTGTAGAACAGCTAACTACTTTTTATCACAATAGATACTCTCCGTAATTGAGCTGATCTAATTCTCTGAATTGTCAACAACGACAAAACTAGTAGAGGGAAAAACCAAGCACATGGTTAGTTGGTATGCTTTGACGTCTTTTCAGAAAATCGTATGTAACCAAAGAACATGAAGTGTCTGATAGCTATTCCATTAACCTTTGGTCAATGATTTTAATCATCTATTGTGGTCTATCTGATCAGATTTTCAGACATTGTGTCAATTCAAGTTGAAAATTCTGTTCCAAGGAGTAATAATTCACGTGTTTCTTATGTTTATCCAGTGGCCAGGAAAATATCTAGTGAGTATTCAGCAAATAGATCTACATGAGATATTCTTAATTCTATCACTTCTTTTTCAGTGGAGACTAGAATAGCAAAGTTAGTGAGTTTTAATTCTTACTTATTATATTCCCTTTGGCTAGTTAGCAACACTAAGATTGTTTCCTGATCACCAAGACAGTGATAATACCTTTTCTTAAGAGCCATTATATCTAAATGAATGAACATTTTAAAATTTTCTATGGTATCTAGAAAACAGTGAGTTCTAAATAAATCTTAACTACCATGGCCTTATTAGCATAGTTTTGTCATTGTGCTACAATATCTGTACTACTGATACTTAAGACTAAAAATATCCTTTCTTAACCTGAAAATGTGATATACAATTTCTAAGTTTCAAGGGTTGGGGTGGGGTGGGCGTGGCAGGGACTGTGCCTTAGAATAGTAATATGCATGATTAATATGAATTGAGAATAATTGTTTTGTGAACACATACAAGTCCATACAACAAAGAAGTTGCAGAATATTCTGTTTTTTAAAAATCTTCTTGAATCATGATGAAACAGAAAAGTTGGAAATTCTAAAACTGTGCATTTAACACTAAAATGACAAAGACTCGACATATATTTCCTCTATGAAAATGTGATAATTGCTCTCAAATTTGATAATTGCTCAAATTATCAAATTATCAATTTTTTCCCCCTCAAAAGCCTAAAAATGGCCCGAGGGTATAAGCTTGCAATTCAGCATATCCAAAATCTATGCAGTAACTGTATCTATGCTTGATTCCCTAAGCAGAGAAGCTGAGCTAACGTGATTGCTTCCTGTAATCCCCCTTGCTCGGAGTTAAACAGAAGAGGTTAGCTCTCATCTGAACAGAATGAAACGTTTTTTTTTTTTTTTTTTAAATGAAGCCATTCCAGATTTCTAATCTGACCAACGTCAATGCCTTTGAGTCATTTCGACTCTTGGCCACTCAAGAGAAGCGGGTAGAACTGTCCCGGGGGTTCCCATGGCTATCACTTTACAGGAGATGCAAGCCTCCCAGGGAGGGGGGAGTGCTTTTAAACCGATGGCTTTTCAGGTAGCAGCATGCTTCCTAATACACTACCCCACAAGGGCTGTGAGCCTTAGGGTCACCATGATTCAGAATCACTCAATGGCAATGATTTATAATTCGATACCACTTTCAGTTCTCTGACTTGTTCTCATGAACTTTATTTCATTTTTAAATAGCAGTTTGTGGTATTTTGCATGGAGGTATATAGTATAGCAGGGTCGATCTTTGGTTTAGTATCAACTGACCAGCTTAAATTTTAAACTGCCTGCCTCTCTGAATTCTTAATTTTAAAATGTTTGTTTGCTGACGTTCTGTATTCTGGTCTTTACTCTGTGTGGGTGATCAATCACAGTGAGAAGCAGAGGATTTGTTGTCACTCTGGAGAATTTTGTGCAATCAATTAACCAAGACCATGAATAGGCTTGTGCATGACAGTCTGTATGAGTGTTTTCTTCTTAAAGTCAAAGTGAATCATCTGTTCCTATAATATGACTGTGTATCTTATGGAATAAGTTACTTCCTGCTACTTGGGTTTCTCCCATTCATTTTGAAAGCTGGTAATGATAATGACTAACTTCTTGTCTTTAAATGAAGTTCCAGTGATGCCACTTACATGTTCATTTGCAATCAAATAGGAGTCATAAGTTTACTACTAAATTCAGAGAGAACAAGAGCATTTTTAACATCACCCTAATGACTCATTCAGTCAACAAGTTACCATTTCAAATGCTTCAGGCCTATGCTATAGCACCACACTCTAGCTGCTGTACTTACAAAAGACCACTCCACTGTATTAAACATGCTCTTTCTCTTTGATTTATTTTAAAATTAAATTGTAGGGGGGCATTCATAAAGTTGGAATAGCATTGCTACGCAATTTGTTCATAGATTGTAGCATCTTCAATGATAAGCCCCTGAACTCAGAAATTGCTTCCAATATGTAAAACAGGCCAAAATCAATCTAAACACTCTAAGTTGACTCCAAAGTGGTAAGCACACTTTTAATATAACTACTTCATCGCATGTAATCCCTATGCATAAGAAGCTACATGTTAGTGAGAACACTTTCTAAATCCAGGCTTCTGTGGAATGTTTTTTCCTTTAAAAACTCTGTGTCATATATGCATTTGAAGGCTTGATCTCTTGCCCCATTGCCATGCCTATTTCTGTAAATGATTTCTGAACTTAATGTGTTTATAGCAATTAACTGCCATTTGTTGGTCTTCTGTGCTATAATAAAGTACATCCGTGCCTTCTGAATTTCTTTGGCAGCTATCTCTGTGTTCACTGTCCTCCAATCAGCATCTGCAAATGTAACCACTTAAATTTGATCCCACTGTCTGGATCGGTTATTCAGATAAAAGGCAGCTGAGATCTAAGTTCTGTTCCATGTGGGACCCACTTAATATATGCCTCCCCCACCCCCACCCCCCAGAGGACATGGTTCCTCTTAACAGAAGTGTCTGTTTTTTGTTTCTTTCACTCATTCTTTATCTACTCCCATGTCTCCTCCTGGATTCTTGCAAGACTTTGTGTTAAGCAGGAACCAATTATGCTGAATCCAACCAAAGACTTTCTGAAATTCAAATAGTCATAACATATGTACTGTCATTCTCAACACTGCTGGGACCACTGGAGATTGGAAAGGATGTTAAGTAAGCAGATATTTTCTTAAACTAAATTTATCATTTATATTTCATCTCCAGGGTGAAAACATATGATTTTATAAACTAATTTTTATACATTTTATGATTATATAGACATATATGTATACACATATAATGTTATATTCTATAAAGCTCTAGAAAATTTGTTAGATGACTGATTCTTTGCAATCATGTTCGAATCAAATTAGGATATTCTATTTTGTCCATTTTTCTCTCAGAGTGAAGTCCTAACTGTGTGCAACAGAAAAGACAAACAAAAAAACCTCTAAAACAAGTTTATAAGTTTATAGAAATAACATGGCTTTACTTGTTGTGTAGAAATAAACCAGAGACTTGAGTTAATGTAGGCTTTTAGAAGCTGCATTTATTGAGTTCATTCTAATGCATCTCATTTTCCCACTGCCTGGCGATGAAAGTATGGGTATAATTCATTTCATACATAAACGACTCCGTAAAAGTCTACTCAGTGTCATTACAATAGCAACATATTCTTAAATTGAGCTTTACTCTGAGAGAAGAGCGTACCAAGATGGCCTTTTGGCATTGACTATTCAATAGATTTCTTCTCCAGTGAGTGAGAGATAATTGTCCGCAAGTGGAACAGATATGAATTCCCTGTGTACTGTTATTTTGATTTTCATTCTTACAGAGTTTCCAGGCAGGCTTTACTAGATCCAATTTTCAGATGAGAAAATATGAAGATTTGGAGAGTCTTAAGAATTTATGGGGGGAAAAATCACAGGACCCAAATACTGCAGCAGAGATTCAAACTCAAAATTTTCTAAATCTGTACTACAGTAATAACTATTTCATAACCATGATGTTTAAAATGATACACTTACAAGTAAAATTTATCTCAGAGTAAAAGGAATTCTTTGATCCATCTCTAGTACTGATCACCATATTGGATTTTTGAAATGATAGGTAAATGGGGAAGCAGGTCAGAACATTTATGATAGGCTGTTAATGCTCGGCTATAAAAGATGCTGACAAAGTATTGCTCAAGCCAAATGAAGTCTTTTTTTTTTTTTTTGGCATACCATAATATATCACAGCTACTCAACTTTATTCTTTTTTTTGGCATCACTGCCCTCTGGTGGTCATGGGAGCTACCCAGCCTCACTCTCAGAGAGCTGCTGCTGGATTTGAACAGCTAACCAGTGGGCCACAGTCTTGCACTCAACCACTATGGCAGTGGGGCTCAGCCCTCAACTTTATATTCTTGTAGACGAAAGCAAACAAAAGTAAATGGAAGGTCATGCCAGATTTGATTTTCAGTTGTCACCCGCTATCTAAATTTAGGAGAGGAGTGGAGGCACAGTTAAGAAGACATGATTGAAAGGATACCCTATTCTCCAATAGAGTCTGTCTGTCATTAATATGTTTTTACAAGGCTAGAAATCTCAAGAGAGGTCTGTGGTTATCGGTAGGTATCAAGTCATGAGAAGGAGGTGGGTAACCTAGATATAAAGATACATATTGCTGTTGGCTCTTTGGGAGGTAACGTGACTGGCAGGTCTTGGTGACTGTTCAGCTTCCCCTGGAATCACACAATGACATTTGGTATAAATTCTGAATAGTGACAAGTTCTGGAAGAAATTAGTCACCATGCTGCAAGCTCATTATTAACTTGTTTGGGGGAGGGGGGGAGATAACATGAATGTGATGGTCTAGTAAAGAATTCTGCATGGAATTCCACTCTGGAGAGTTTAGTGAAAATATGACACATTTGTGTGATAGTGTTTGACTGTAGGACTTAATGTGCTCAAAATATAGCTCAACAAGAGAAAGGAGCAAAGAAAGTACAATTATTTTATGTAGTACCCTTGACATAACACAGCAAGTAAAAAACAATAACAAATAAATAAAAGGATTGAATATGCAGAAAAAATCTTACATAATCAAGCTATCTATTCTTATAAGTGATTTTAAAATAAGCACTTTAGAAAATATCACTAAGAGGTGTTTTCTTAGCTCCACTTAAACTGAGTGGTTCTCAACCTTGCTAATGCTGCAACCCTTCATATAGTTCCTCATGTTGTGGTGAGCTCCAACCATAAAATTATTTTCATTGCTACTTCCTCACTGTAATTTTGCTACTGTTATGAATTGAGTGACCCCTGTGAAAGGGTTGTTAGCCCTCCAAAGGGGCTGTGATCCACAGGTTGAGGACTACTGATACTATAGTCTGAAACTAAAATTCTTGAAGGTAGGGACAAGCAGGTATCAAGCATCAAGGAAGGGGAATCACATCATTGCGAATGAGGGGGAGTACAAAGTGAGGACCCAAAGTCTATTTGTGGGCAACATGACATCCCCTTGTAGAAGGGTCATGGGGAGGAGCTAGTCAGGGTGCAGTGAAGTAATGATGAAACATACAACTTTGCACTAGTTCTTAAATACTTCCTTGCCCCAATGATCATGATCCAAATTCTACATTACAAATCCAGCTAGACTGGAAGAGGTACATTGCTAAAAATGGGAACTGGAAATATAGGGAATCGAGGACAGATGAACTCCTCAGGATGAGTAGTGTGAGTGAGATACTGGGAAGGAAGGAGGAAAGGTGGGCTGGATAGGGGGAGCCGATTACAAGGCTCTACATATAACCTCCTATCTGGAGAATGGACAGGGGAGGAGTGGGTGAAGCGATATGCCGGCAGTGTAAGACATGACAAAATAATAATAATTTATAAATTATCAAGAGTTCATGAGGGAGGGGGAGCAGTGAGGAAGGGGAAAGAATGAACAGCTGATGTCAAGGGCTCAAGTAGAAAGCAAATGCTTTGAAATGATGACGATAGCAGCTGTACGAAAGTGCTTTCTGCAGCCAATTAAGCCAACCATCCTCCTCCTTGTGGGGGCCGCTGTGCACTGGCTGCCAACAGCAAGCCTCCTGCGTAGTGTCCGCAGTCTCTTGTCCTATAGAGGCTGCACGAAGGAACCTTGGAGACAAACAACCCTTGGCTGCTCTTGATGCCTCAGACCTGGCCAATTTCTGCTCTCCCTAAACTAGGCTCCAAACTGGGATGCAGGGTGCCTTTGGGAAACCTCAATGCATGGTGGCTAGAGTCCACATAGGCCAAGTTATGTCCATCTGCACCAAGCTTCAAAACAACGAGCATGTGATTGAGGCCTTACGCAGGGCCAAGTTCAAGTTCTCTGGGTGCCAGAAGATCCACATCTCCAAGAAGTGGAGCTTCACCAAGTTTTAATGCCGATGAGTTTGAGGACTTGGTGGCTGAGAAGCGCATCACCCCGGACCGCTGTGGAGTCAAGTGCATCCCTCCCTGTGGTTGGTTGGACGAGTGGCGGGTCCTGCATTCATAAAGGCCTGGGTAGCCCTGTGCTGCCTCTCTTCTACCGACCAAATCACCAAATAAAATTGAACTTTCTGAAAAAAAAGTGCTTGACACAATGTATGCATGTATGTATGTATGCATGTATGTATGTATGGTGATAAGTGTTGTACGAGCCCCCAATCAAATGATTTATTAAAAAAAATCAAATGAGGCTGCTATTGCATGCAATCTACACATGAAAGAAGGTTGAAGCAATGTTTATATGGCAATGCCCTATTATATAAGAGCAGTCTTTTCATGCTTCATCTCCTTTTATCTTGATTTTACTTTTATGTGGCCTCCTCCCTTTCCCTCTGTCAGGCCTCTGTGCCAAGTCTCATCAAGTGGTAGTGAATATCTTACAGACTTCTCATGAGGCTTAATTAGTCACTACCAAAGTTTGAATATTGGCAAGACAACTGCTGCACTATAGGGTGAGAAAAGACCCTATTGCAGAAGTCTGTTTGCTTTAATACTTACAAACATAGAAACCATTCAGAATTATTATTTTATGGGGGTTTAGATTTATGTCAGCATACAGATGTTTCCGTTTCACCTAAAGAAAAAAGCTCTGCTATACAGTATTGAAATAGGATTTAATTGAACCCATAAGAAACTGATAAAGAAACAATGCTATACTTTTAGATGACTGAACTGTACGATTTGTACCCAGTCCTTTTCCCTCAGCACCCTGCAGATTGCTGCCATGATCTTTCTCCTCTTTGAAGTCAGTGGGAGCTCTGAACTTGAAGAGTCACCCAGAGTACAGAGGTACACAGGGACAAGGCTCTTTGACTCCCTGACCTTGTAAGACTCATGGGGTGGATGAATTAGTAAGCAGAAAGGATAATTTAAAAAAGAAGAAGGGAGGCAGAATTACTCCAAATGCAAAGCAAGTATTGTTCCCTTCTTTTTTTTTACTATCTAAAGTTCCATAATGTTTCCTTTCCTCTTATTTTTTATTATAATTTTGTGTTTTTACCTTTGCCCTTCCTGTTTCCAACAGGGGTTGGAAGAACTTAAAAAAAAAACCTCTCCAGAAAACATGCTCTGTTGATATTTCTAACAGAGACTGGAGCAGAAAGTATGACTTATGAACTCCAACCCCTTTGATGCACTAGGCTGAGAGTGCAGAGCTTGAACCTACCAGGCTTACATTAGCTCTCTAGGGACAGCCCAGATCAAGCAGCCATTGAAGGGGATTTCAAAAGATGAATAACCAAGCAGACTTCTTCAGCTTGCATTAGCACGAATAATTAGTGGAGTGCATTACTCGTGCCTTTCTTGAAGCTGAGGTATTTAATGTCCTCATCTAATTGTATATGATTTTCAACAAGTACCAGTTATTAAAATATTTAAAGATCCTTGAGCCTAAAAGACATTTCATAAACTCTCACCATAATAACACATGTCTACATTTTATTAAGCTGTTAGTATTTTTTAAACATACAATTACTTCCTTATTAAAATAAAATGTAATGCCTATTGGAAGCACTTAACTTAATGTATTATTACTTTGGCAAATTAATATCAACCTCTCTTATGCCTTTCAATAGATGGGTAAGAAATTTAATTACTATATATTTAAAAAACCTTCTGGGCAGTTTACTTTTATTGCACCATTGAATTTATATTCTCCTTTAATCTTCTTAAACTTTCTTGGACCTAAATCAATTCACCTGGTAACACTTTGATCATGTGTGTCTAAGGCATTTTCCCTGAGTTTCACAGACCCCTAATGTGTCTACTATATATTGAACTGATACATGGATGTTGGCAGTGACCAGTTGAATTTATTTAAATTAAATAAATCTTAATTGAACATGGCTCCCATGGAAAAATCTGTGAGAATCATTTCAGGGGCTCTAGGGTCATGAACTGTTCTGGTTTACCCAACACAGAGAGGACTTTAGGGCCTGATATATAATGGTAAACTCAGGAATACCCCACCAAGCCAGTTACCTGATGGACAGGAAGTAAATAAAGAATACAAACTATACATAATTTTCATAGAGTGATTCTTACAAATAGCTATGTATTCCCAACCAACTGCCATTGGGTTGAATACCCCTCCTAGTGCCCCCGGTGGTGCAGTGGGTTAGCAGTATTCTAACTGCCAGGGCAGCTAAGAGGGAGTCAGCACTCTCCCAAGCAAATGAAAGAATGCATTGCTATGGAGTGGATTAGGACTCAAAGCAGCCTTCAAAATAGACCATAACTGCTCCTGTGAGTTTCCTCAGGGCACAAATGAGGCTTTTGACTCCCACAAAGAGTTATGGTCTCAGGAACCCACAGGTCAGTTTTACTCTCTTACAGGGCCTCTAGGGACTGTAATCCACTTGATGGCAGAGGTTTCGGCTTCTTGGTTTGGTGCGTTTCCAGAGCTATACATATTTCTGGCAGCAGCCAGTCCTATCTTTCTCCCTCAAACCTGCTGGTGGATATGTATTGCCAATCTTGTGGCTAGTAAGTGGCTGAAGACATGACCTACTTCTTCACAAGAGTGCCTACTAATCTCCTTACAGAGATACAAACTGTAATTCAATAAAGAATTTAAATTCTGATTTCAGATGCAAACAAAACTTAGAGCTCTGTCTATACAATGATTCCCCCCTACCTAGGAACAGGGGTACAGAATCCCTATATTTTGCCTAAGCATGGTTTAGAGACCATTGACATGAGTTCAAGGACTAGCATGTCAATATTTTCTTCTGAAGAAAGGCCCCACACAGATGGTGAGGCTGATTTAATCTTAAAGCAGAAAGTACAATTTCATTTGTTTCTCTGAAACAAGCATTTTGTTGTATTTGGCAAGCAAACAACATTGGCTGAGAGAAATTGAGAGCACGATGAAAAAAAAATTCAAAATCAAATACCCTAGGTGGGAGGAAGTATAATTTCAAGAAATTTAACTAAAACATAGAACTCAACCAGTTTGTGAATAAATCTCACCCCTACCCCAAGTTCCAAATCAAAGTCACCCTTGAGACCATTGAAGCTCACTCTGGTATTCGGGTGGCTCAATTAATAGGTAATGAAAAATGCGTCCTCTACGGCTCCACGTTATTGATCAGTTTAAATAAATTCAGAGGTAATTAAGCCAACAACAAAAAACTATTTTGGGATTAAAAACAATCCAAGAAAATGAAAAAAAAAAGGATGAATTTTTACAAGACTGTAGTGCTTATACTTATTTATGTATTTCTTATTCAAGTTCTCAGTTGGACAACTAGGAGTGGGAATTAGCAGGACAGTTGGATTAGTGCTGTTACTTGGAAGTACTTTCCAAGGCTTTGGTGACCTCTGTGCATGCCCAGTTCAATACCCTGCCTGCAAAATTCCATTGTCTTTCATAATTTTCATGCCACATTTTAAAAAACATCATGATTGAGCTATTTCACACAGTAATTAATAAGTATCTTATGATCCTAGCCTTGAGTTCATCCGACTGAAATATAGCTTTGTGATGAAAAATAACTATGAGCCATAGAAAACTCACTGCCATCCAGTCAATACTGACACATAGCGACTGGTGATAGGAAAGAGTAGAACTGGCTCTATGGGTTTCAGAAGCCCTAAATATTTGCAGGAGTAGAAAACTTCATCTTTTCCCATTAGTGCAGCTGGTGTGTTTAAAGTGCTGCCCTTGTGGTTAGCTACCTGGTGCTTAAACCACTACACTATTCTATGGCACGTAATACACTTAATATTACTGCAGCATTCAGGCTCTTTTGAGGAGTGTAGTGAGAGTGGTGAATTAGTATCTCCCTGCTTTACTGCAATCTTTCCTTATTCTGAAAATCTGCCACAGAGCAGTTGTTGCCTGAAGTTTTGAATAATTGAATGATCCCCTATCTCTTTGGGGGAATGTTGATAAAGGAGATTTTTCAGAATGATTTCATCCAGCTTTTATGTAACCTACACGATCTAACACAATCTGACAATCAAATTTGAAAGCTATTTTGTTTCTTAAATACTTTAGACCCCCTCTAGAGGCCAACAAATCCCGGATAGTTTCAACCACCACAGAGGCAAAAGTGCTCCTTTTCAAGAACCACATCAAGGCAGCGGTTGGAGGAGTCTCATCAAAATGAAACATTTGCAGCCAGTTGACATCGGAGAGAGTTGGGTTGAGCAAACTGTATCAAGAGAGAAGTGTCTGCTGACAGTTTGACAAAAGTACATGTTGCTTTTGCTTTGGCAAAGAGGAGGTTAGGCGTTATACCACCACTTCTGATGAGCCCTTGGGGTATTACCTTGCTCTCCATTCACAGCTTTCACGGTGATGAATGAGGTCTTAGCAGATGCCTTGCAGGGAAGGTTAGAGAAGACAAGATTCCTCATATGTCTGCCCTTTTACCCTCTGATAGGGTGAGGCAGATGATTAGAGAAAGACTGGTCTGGACAGTTTAATGAAATCCATCTGCTATGATGACTGAAAGAAAAAAAAAAGGAAATGAAAAAGCAAGGGTTTGAACTGGTTCCTTCTAGTTTGACATGTTGCTGAGAATTTGCATTTCCACCCCAGATATACTGAATCCAAATTTACCTTTTAATTAGATCACCTGGGCTCTAAAGTAATTTCCCAGAATTTTCTGAATGGTAGATTCTGATTCCATATACCTGGTGATGGAATTGCAAATTCTTAGCAACATATCAAGCCAGAATGAACCAGTTCAAAGTTCCACAGGGCAAGAGTCAGAGAATCTTGCAGAAGTTCTTGGAAAGCAGAAGAAATTCCATTTTTCAAAACCACACACAAAGACACACATATACAAATCAGAATCCACCCACATGCCCAGAGCAATATATTTGTTTAGTGTCCTAAGGATATAACCTTCCTTCCCTGTCATCTCAGGTGAACAGATAAATTGGTGAATTTACATCACCCCCAGGCCCTTAACTACAAGCAGGGCACTGACAGCAATAGATGACCATGTTATTTGAATACAAAGGGATCTGAACTAATGTAGAACTAAATCATTCAATCTGCCAGGTTCCTGAATGAGCACAGTCCCCTTGATAAAGACAATTTTTATTGAAAATACCTGGATGTTTGATTGTGTGTGATATTGAAGTTCCTGTGCATGCTTCCTTTCTCACAGTGCTTTCTATACTTATTCTACTGCAGGATCTCAAGAAGACAGTTGAAAGCTAGCTAAACATGAAAGGACACAAACATTATTTTAAATCTTTCACTTTGAAATGTTAGTCTGATATTTGCAAGTTTTATTTTATACAAATTAGCTTAGACACATTTTTATTCCTTTTGCTATATATTTTTGAATTGGAATTTATATCAAAAAGGTAAATTCATTTTCATATGTAGCCCAAACATGCAATATTGAAATTACAGACAAATAAATATATATGTATATATATCTGCTAAAGAAATAATTAAAAATATAAAGAAATGTTAGTGCATCTTATAAAGAGACATATAATCACTTATTTTAGAAATATTTTCATAATGGAAATATTTAATGTTAAATGACTTCTGGAATAGCTTAGGTAACAATTAGTCAACCAAAATTTACAATTACATAGATGAAAATCCTAAATAGTATTTCTTGAAGGACGCCTACTTCATAAAATTTCATTTTATTTATTATATTTCTATTGTCGAAAGATTTCATGAAATGTTTGCAATTCTATCAAAATTCAGGCTAACCTTTTCACATCTTTACTAGGCATAGCTTGAAATCATAGTGATAATTTATTCCATTCATGGAAAAAACAAGCAGACAAAATACCTAGTTTTAAACTATTAAAAGGTATAATTATTCTTCTTCAGAAAGGTACAATTCACGATACCTTTTTTAAAACATCAACACCTTTGAGTGTAATGGATATTAAGTGACTTGTAAAAAATAACAATAAGTTGAACACTACAGAGCAGGTTGTGTAGAAGTAATTCTAAAATCTCGAAGACCCTTGATGATTACACTTGAGGTTCTCAAATGTTAAAATCACTAGAACCACTTGGAAATATACATAAAACATGAACTAATGTAGGATGCTCACATAGTTTCTGATTCAGCAAATCTGGGTGGAACTCCACCATACATCTTTATGGGAATCCCTGATGGCATATTGGATTAAACAATAGGCTGATAATCAGAAGACCAGTTGTTCTAACCCAACAGACTGATCTGAGGGAGTATATGAGGCCAGTTTAGAAAATTTTGGCAACTAAGGTGTAATCATAGGCTTTTTGGTAATGGTGGATCTTTTGGTAAGACACTGGGCTTCTAACAGAGAGGTAAGCTGCTCAAACCCACCCACTGCTCTGAAAGAAAAAGATAAGACTAACTCATAGAAAATTGGAAACCTGTATTCATGATTTTCTTTCTCTAGAAACACTCTTGGTACCAGTTATGGTAGACAGGGTTCTCTAGAGAAACAAACCAGGACACTAATAGACATATATTAGTATATATAATATATACTAATAATATATATTATATTAGTATATATTACTAGGATATTAGTATATGTTACATATACTAATATATATAATAAGTAAATGGTTAATTAATTCATAAAACAATATGAATGGTTTGATACAACTCACTTCTGTGAGACAATTAATACTCTAACAGTCCTTCAAGTCTTGAGGTCTGCTGGGTCTGTGGAGTAATTCAGGCTATCCAGCCACAGGCAGCCAACAGCAATGCAGGTCACCAACAGTCAGTCAGATGACATGGTCTGACAGTCCCCAGCTCAAAAGATGTATATTCCAGTAGTGTGGCAAAGCAGGGTTTGAAGAAACTTGAATTTACAGTGTCTTCATGCACAGATTAGGTATCCCATAAGTAGTGTAGCCTGGAAACTGAGAGAGAAAACAGGTTAAAGCAGCTGGACACTGGTCCTGTCATCAAAAAACAAGAGACCAGAAAGACGAGGCTCAGCAGAACCATTTACCTTGCTGCCCTTCAATTAATCCCACATGTGTTCATTGGCCATGTTGACAGAACAAATCTACCTATCAGAAAACTCCTTTATATGATCACTATAGATTGGAATCCACTCCATTGCAGTGGGTTTAGTTTGCTGGGCTTAAGGGCTAATCTTGATAAACTTATTGAAGGACACCTGGATTCAAGATGAAATAATTTTAAGAAAATTCAAAACTACATTGGTGGAAAAAAAGTCAGGAAAGCTGGATTGGAAAAAAAAATATTCCATGATGATAAAGCAGCTGCTCATTCTTGGCTATCCTATGAGATTTTTATCATACCATAGAACTATGAATTTGTCTTCAATATTCTATTTGTCCTCAAATTCAAAGAGTATTTAATAAGCACACAATGTTGAATGCCTAAAGTTTGCCAAACCAGACTGTTCAACTAGATGTAAATAAAAGAACCCAGAGTTCTTCAGGGAATTCTAGAGATGGAAACACTGCCTTCAAAAGTGTGTGCAAGAAGATGGAGGAAGTGTTGACAAAGAATAGCTTCACATTTGACTTCTTATGCTTATATACTATCTAGTGGGCATTATTTAGCCTTGAATTCTCAAGGATTTATTATTCTTCAGTGAATGAATCAGTGTGCACTCTTAAATGCCTAACAGCTTTCAATTGGGGACAGCCCATAGTGTCAAATAAAAGCAACAACAATGACAAGGAGAGTTAAAAATAATTTGCTGTTGATTAGACTATTTTTCTTTTTTAATACTGAGCATTAGCTCATGCCATGCAAACTTAAACAATGCATAGACTAAAACAGCCCATCAAGAACTGAACTTATCCTTGTTCTACAGACTCCCTTGCTGAATGCTTTCTAAAAGAAGTTATAGTCCTCTCTGACGGCGCTGTAAAAGATCCTATGGTCTCCACTTGCCAAAAATGTTTTACCCCTGACTGAAGTAAAAAATGATACTATCTTGCCTCCAATATTTTATTTTAAGCAGGATATTTTCACATCTCTTCCAAAGTTTAATTTTTATTCTGCGGAATGATCATTGCACACATTTGGGTGATGCAGTGGTAACGGGCTGCATGCTTTCTCTTGTTGCTTGGGTCTTTCTGATGCTAGTGCAGGTTCAGCAGTCGCAGACAGTTAATGAAAGTGAATGACATTTGGAGAGACCCAGTATTTTCATCACTGAATCTTCTCAGGGAGGCCGCGCAGTCATTCTTCACCTAATCTCCTACTGATTTCCAATGCCAATACTGGGAGGCCACCGGATTTAGTTCCGCACTTGACTGAAAACCGTGTCAATGCAAATTCCAGACATAAACCAGCATGCAGAGCCCCAAGGCTTCAACAAGTTATAATTCAGCCGCAGTATTAGCAAAACAAGATAGCAATTATGCAATGAATCAGCTGAAAGGTTATTTTTAATTTAAAATTTTTGCATCTTTACAGCTGGGAAAAATGAAACTCTGCCTCTTCCTTCTTGTAAACCGAAGTCAAAAGCCATGTGGTGCATTATCCCAACCCTTTTCTGTCATGAGTCACGCACATACATGCTCATACAAAGTGTGATGGAAAGAGCCAGGAGACTTCTAGAGGTTGTTTTATTTTCTCCAGATGTCTGCCACTAATCTTTTAGAGACCAAAACATAATTGGAACCCATTAAAAGATAGATATTTGAAGCAATCAGATCTGGGAAATGGTTTTTATTCCTCACTTCTGAACTCTTACTTCTGGCTGTACAATTTCGCTTTGATTCCGCATATGAGAAACTGTAGCCAAGATGGGCAAAGACTCAGATTCTTCTGTGGATCTTTTTGGCATTCAGAAGGGCGAGCTCCAATGGAACACTGGTTCCTTTATTTAGCTTATGTTCTCACTCTTTTAAAGTCAATTTCCATTTGCACTGACCCTCGAGGACAAAGTAGAACTGCCCCAAAGACTTGGCAACATGTAGAACATTGATAGGTGTGGCTGGTTTGAACTTCTGGTTCTTAGCAAGCAAATGATTTTACCTTGAGTCACCCTGGCTTCTTTTACCTGCTTTACCAAAAACCCACAGCCATTGAGTGGAGCCTACCTCAAAGCCACCTGTGCTAGTCTGGGTAGACTAGAGAAACAAATTCATAATCACACATATGTGTATATGAAAGAGGTTTATATACAAGAGCAATTGAACACTGAGAAAACATCCCATCCAAGTCCAGTCCAAAGTCATAAATCAGATGTTAGCCCATAGGTCCAATACCAATCCAGAAGTCCTCTTCAGACATACAAAGCACATGCAATGACACCAGGACAATCACAGGGCAATGAGTGCACAGTCTTGTGTATCTAGTGGTGATAGAAGCATCTCAGTGCTGCCATGTGTCTTGTCAGCTGCAATGTCTCCCAGGAGTGAGTTGAGAGATATAAAGACTCCAAGCAGTATTGTCAGTAGAAACACTCCCAGGAAGTGAACTGAGATAGACGGTGTTTTCACCTCCAAGAAATAATTTCTACATTTCCCAGAATTCTCAGAGGAGAAGGCCATGCTCACACAGAGATCTCATTGGCTATCTCCAGATTGACAGACTAGATTCCACACCTACACTTTTAATCCCCAAATTGACACCAGATTAGGTGACTTCCACACCACCCAAAACAGGTTTTCCGAGATGCTGAACCATTACAGGAGTAGGCAGCTCCAACTTTCTCCTGTGGTGCAGTTGGTAGAATTCTGCTTGTACAATTTATTTTATATAAATGGAACTGTGTACAAATCCATGAGTTCCACAGGGGCAGCATGAAATGCCTGGAACTCCTATTCTTCTCAAAGCTATCCATCATGTACTAGCCACAAAATAAAATACCTTGGCATAGTCAATAAATCACAAGTAAGCGTCTTTCTGATACTCTTTGCTTATGGTCAAGATCAATGAGATTTAAGCAATGATATCCCTTGTTCCATTTCCTCTTCTGAATCCAATACGCACCTCCGGCAGCTCCCTATCCACGTATTGCTGCAAAGACTTTTAGCAAAAAAACCTACTTGCATGCGATATCAACGATATTGTTCTATACTTTTAGCATTTTGTTGAGTAACTTTCTTTGCAAGGGGTTCAAACCTGGATCTCTTCCTTTCAGTTGGCTAAGCAGCTGTCTTCCAAATTTCCTGTCATACACCAGTGAGTATTTCCAGTGATCCATCAGCCATCACATCAAGGGTGACTTAATTCAATGGACTTTGGCATAAACAAAAGTTTACCTGCCCTGGATTTAGGATGATTCCTCTCAGAATGTAGCACCACTTGTTGATGATGCCCTGAGTTTTACCTGAGTCAGAGGAAAATGATAGATTTTCCATCAGAGTTATTTTCAGGAGTTTATAAAGACCTATCCTTGGAAAGAAGTTGAGAGATTGTGCAATCACTCATTGAAATTCATGAGATTTAGAAAAGCAAACAGTGTACTCGAACAATCAGAAATCAGCCTAGCCTAGGGGTTTCCCTTAATCTGATGAGTGAATTGGACTAGTAGTTAATTCCTGGACCTTAGAGGTTATTCCAAGAATATCTATTTCATTGATCCACAAAATAGGACTCTGGCCAAAGGAGCATCTACACAACTCAATAAGAATAGTGAAATCTTGGCCCCTTGTCCCAAAATACCAAACTGGAATGTTATTTATAGCAAACTCTAAATCTAACACAGGCACTGTCTGGACTTCAATTGACTACTGTCACTGTTAGGTGTCATGTAGTTCATTCAACTCACAGGGGCTCTCAGATGTACAACAGAAAGAAACACTGCTCTGCCATGCCCTGTCCTCACAGTTGTCATGGGGTTGGAGATCATCCTTGCAGCGGGCAACAATCCATTGTGTGCAGGGTCTTCCGTTTTTTTCATGGTCCACTACTAAGCCCTGTGTCCTTTCCCAGGGACTGGCCTCTCATACGAAAATGCAAAATCCATGAGATGAGCATTCCATATCTTTGCTTCTAAGGAGCATTTTGGATGTATATTTGCTGAGACAGATTTGTTGGTTCTTTCGTCAGTGCATAGTACTTTCCATACTCTTTGGTAGTACCCCATTTCAAATGAATCACCTATGGTATAGTCTTCTTTATTCAAGGTTCAAAGGTCAAAGGCATATGAGGTCATTCTAAAATGCCATGGCTAAGGTCAGGTGCATCTTAGTTCTCTCACATTTATGTTTTCCATCACTTTAAGGAGCAGTTTTAGGCCACAGTTTTAACCAATGTAGTGTCTTCTTTGATTTTTTGCTATTTTCATGAACGTTAACTGTGGGTCCAAGCAAGACAAAATCTTTGTCAACTTCAGTCTTTTCCCTTTTTTTACCTCTAGGCCCAGTGTGAGGGGTTTGACTTTCTTTACATTAAGTTGTAACCCATATCGATGGCCAGAATCCATGATCTCCATCAGCCAGTGGTTCAGAACTTCTTCATGTTCAGCAAGTAAAATTGTGTCACTTGCACACAGCAGGTCATTAATATGCATTTCTCCAGTGCTGATGCCACATTCTTCTTCTTATAATCCAGTTTTTCTGATTATTTTCCATAATACAGATTGAATTAGTACGGTTAGAGTATGCAACCTTGACACATGTTTCTTGATATTAAACCAGGCAGTATTCCCTTGTTCTGTTTGAACAATTGCCTCTTGATACCTGTGTTTGGAATTCCCATCCTTATCAAGACTTTTGATAGTTTGTTATGATCCACAAAGTCAAATGACCTTACACAGTCGATAAAACATAAGAAAACTTTTTTCTAATGTTCTTTACTTTCAGTCAAGATTCTTCCAAAGTCCACAATGATATCTCTTTCTCTTCTGAAGTCAGCCTGAATTCCTGATAATTCTCCATCCACGTACTGCTGCAGCCATTGTTGACTGATCTTCAGTAAAATTTTACTTGCGTGCAATGTCAATAATATTGCTCTATACTGTGTGCGATCTGTTTAGTAACCTTTGTGTAAGATGGGTTTAAATATGACTCTCTTCTAGTTGGTAGGAAATGTTGCTGTCATCTCAATGTCTGGCATCGACTAGTGTGTGCCTCTATTGCCTCATCAGCTTAATAGAGCAGTGAAATCAGTATTCGATCAATTCTTAAAGACCTGTTTCTGCCCAATGCCTTCAGTGAAACATAGGACTTTTCCCTTCAGTACAATTGACTCTTGATCATTTGTTAACTCTTATAATGACAGGAGGCTGACTAGTATTTTTTGATATAGTGACTCAACTCTTTCCATCCCTTTTTGATGCTTCTTATAGGAATCAATATTTTCTCCATCTATTTTTATTATGAAAAATAGAGGCATGGATTTGTTTCCTTTAGTTCTTTTAGTTTAAGATCTGCTTAACACATAATTTCTGGCTTTCTAACTCTATATCTTTGCACATTTCATTATAATACTTTTGTTCTTCCAAGCTCCCCTTTAAACCTTTCTGTTCGGCTTTTATACAGCATCATGTCTTCAATTTTCATATGCTACTCTATGGTTACATGCAAGTTTCAAAATCTGCTCTAAAGTTACTTTAATATATACTTTTTTCTTTTCTGATTTTTAAATTCCCTTTTGCTCTCTTGCATACAATGTTTTTGATGTCCACACAGCTCATCAAGTCTTCTGTCTTAAATGTTCAATGTGTCAAACTGGTTCTTGGAATATTTCTTAAATCGAGGTAGATTATACCAATGGTCATATTTTGTCTATCATGGACTTGATTACATTTTCATCAACTTCAACCTGGATTTACATATCAGCCAGCGGTTGATGGTCTTTTCCACAGTACAGCCCCAGTCTCAATTTTGCTGCCGGCATTGAGCTTCTTCGTAGTCTCTTCTTACAAGTTTCATCAAATTGGTCTCTGGGAAAGTCATCTGGAGAAGTTCCCATGTACAGGAGACATTTTGTTGCAGAATAAAGGTATTTTCAATGAGATATCATTGGACTAGCAAGTTCTATCATTGCTACCATCAATTTCATATATTCCAACCACTGTTCCTTCTATTTTGTTTCTAACTTTTGTCTTCCAGTTACAAATAATTTTCAATGCATCATAATTGCATGTTTGAACAAATTATGAAGATGTTAGACTGAAGATGTTAGAGTTTTTCAGTTCCTTCTGCATTTGCTCTAGTATTTGGTGTATCAATTTGAGTAATATTTGTACTGATTAGATTTCCTTTGATATGGGTAGATATCATTCCATCACAATATTATATTTCAAGACTGTACTTTTGAGCAATGATTTTTAAGGCATTACTCATTCTCAGCATAGTAAGCCATATGATTTACTGATTGAAAATGACCCATACCCATTCACTTCATCTCACTGATGCCTAAAATATCGATCTCCATGGGGCCCATTTTGTTATTGATGAATTCCAATTTTGCCTATTCATATTCACTAAATTTCAAGTTCTGATTATTAATAAATTTTTGAAGCTTTTTCTTCTCATTTTGAACTGTGCTCCATCAGCTAATGACTACCCTGAAGGCTTTCCCACATTTACATTATAATGATTAACTCAACTTGGAATCAGTAGTTTTTCCTCTGCCATAATTTGAGTGCTTTCCCACCCAAAAGGAACATATTTTGACACTGTGTCTACTATAATCCTTGAGACTTTAAGTAGATGAAAGTGCCTCGCTGCTATTTATCAGTTTTCAGTGGCTAATTCCTCTGTAGAGGACACCCTATTTCTTTATCATAGTCTGTGGTGCTGTTGGTATTTGAAATGCTGCTGACATAGCTTGAAGCATCACAGAAACACAGAATCCAGCACCATATGACAAAGTGACAGACAAATCCTGGTTGAAAGGAGTAGAATAAGACTATAGCTGCATGGAGCAATTTGATTGAAGGAAGTTATCTTTCTAACTTGTGAGCTCTGCTGGATGAGCAGTATGGACACATCATTTTTGGAGCCTAAAAGTTTGTATCCCTATTAAGGTTTGACATTTGCTCTTATCTAAGCTAAAATACCCACTGCTATTAAGTCTAAACTGACTTGTGGTTATCTGTATCAGAATAATAATGCTAGCATAGGCTTTTCAGTGGCCAATTCTTAGAAATTAATCAGTAGGTAATTGTCCCAAGGTTGGACTTGAAACAAGCAATCCTTACTTTGGTTGAATAGCCAAGCGCATTAGTAGATGTCACCACAGGTAATCTATATGATCCAAATTGTATAAATGCATCTTTGGTACTATTAGAAATAGATACTCTTGCTTCCTTCCTATGGATCTCCAGAAACTCTGTTAGCCAAAGAGCAAAAAGTTCTATTCTTGATGTTAAATACAGTGAAGGTAGATATTACCCACAGTGAATAAAGTAGAAAACAGAAAATACATACACAAAACATATGTAAATCTCACTACTGAAAACTTAATTTCAAGTTGAGGTGAGAATTATGAAATATTAAATGAGACTTTATATTTATAAATAATGTCCCTGGCTAAGCATATCACAAAATCTATATTCTTATACTCTTAAATTGCTCTCAAGTTAAGAGTCCTCCACCTACCTAATGTCACAACCCTTTGGTATAGTTAATCATGTTGTGGGTTGTGGTGACCCCCCCAACCATAAAAATCACTTTCATTGCTACTTCATAACTATAATTTTGCTACTGCTATGAATTGGGTGACTCCTATGAAAGGGTCATTCAACCTCCAAAGGAGTCACAACCCATAGGTTAAGAAAGACTATCTTGGGCAGTGATGTCACTAGAGAGATTCAAGATGTTTGTGTGTGCATGTGTGCACATATGCAGTTCACGCTGTCTGATACTTACAGAGAGGGTGGCATCAAGTGACCCTGTGATCTTTGACAACATCTGTGGTGTCAAGTGGCACAATCACAGGGAAAACATTACTATGTTTGAAGTCCAAATTAGCATTGAAGTTGCCCATCATTCAATGAGGAAGTCCGTCACCTATCCACTCATCACCAGTCAGTCAAGAGGATGACCTGAAGGAGCAGTAAGGAGAGAGTCAATCAGAGCATGTTCACCATGCTTGATGCTTAGTCTCAAGGGCTAGAGCTGGAGGGAAAATGGCATACCCAAAGGGCAGGTGTCTGAAGGAGAAGTATGGGCTTTGGGAATAGTCATACCTTGAGTTGCTGTGCTGGGTGTCACCAACTCTAGTCACTAGTGATGTCACTACATCAGGGCTATTAAAGTAGACACTTGTCATTTCTCCTTATCCCAGAGTTAACCAATCTTGTGTTTCTGAATATGTATTTGATCCTCTTTCTTCCTCCTTCTTATATCCAAACATATTATTTTAAAACTCTAACTATTCTGTATTAACTCTGAAACTGTATAGCCTTTACTTTCCATTCCAATGGGGTCCTTGTTTAAGAGATACTTTGCTTGGCTGGGAAGATGTAGCTCTTCACTTTTTGATTTGACAGCTGGAGGCTCTACGGATGCTCACTGAATTCTGAAAGGTCAAGCACCCTGGTCTCCCTGTATCTTATATTATAGTAATTACTTTCCTTTTTTCTATCTACCTGTAAAGGCTATTTTCAGGTTCCCCAGAGGTCTGACCTTCTCACCCAGCCCTGCTGGTCCCTAATTTACCATAATAAGAGTAACAGCACAGCCACACAACATAGTGATAGATAGAGAGACCCAGAGTGAACAAACGTCGAGGAATAAGAAAATAGCAGAAAGAAAATCCAAAACATGTTTCCATCTGTCAAGTCTTGGCACTTAAAAGCCGTAGCAGTCAACATTAAAAGAATGGTAGGCTCTTATGAATCTTGATGAGCACACCTCAGTATGTGACTAATTGAACCTTCAAGAAATAGTGTATCTTCTTATCTGTCCCTTCTTATGAACTTACATGTTACTGTAGACATATCATCAGGAAAGATCTACCCTAAGAAAAGAACATCATGTACGATAAAGTAGAAGGAAAAGGAAAATGAGGGAAATCCTCAATTTGACACAACAGTCAAAACAATGAATTCAAACGTGCCAACAATGCATGGTCTTGTCAATATTTTATTCTTCAATACATAAGGTTACTATAATAAAGAAACAAACAAGAACATTTAAAAACATTAAAATTTCACTCACATGCTTCCTCACTCTCTAACAAATACAGAGCTCAATCTCTCTTCATTGCCAATGGCCTTTACACATTGGGTCTTACCCTTCTATCATTGAAGATGTATAAGTTTGCCTTATTATTCTATGCATCTGTGCATTTATAATTTACCCTTAGCAAGAAATATCTTCATTATTTCATAATTCTGGAAGTTTCTTTTTTGTATTCAGAGTCACTCACTGGCTTCTAAAGCAGAGCTACTCATTCAAAAGTTTTAATGACTAATTCCGAGTGTTTACTTGCACCGTATGTGAGGTTTTTAAATTCCTCACGTATTTTTCATCTATATTGCAGTCACAGAGTCAGAGATAGCTTTTAAAATTTTGTCTTCCCCAAATTTGATAACAGTCTGAAGCATAGTACGCTATTGTGAAAAATGAATTTAGAATATCAAACAGGAAAAGATGTAAGTTTTACGAGAGGAATGAATGAATGAATATAGAACCAACCCAAAATCAAAAACAGAGAAAAGTAGTTACCATGTTTTTTAATTTGCTTCTTCATTATCAATGCTGAAATATTTGTAAAATCAGCAAAAAACATATATAGGAATACGGAAAGTTCTACTTTTTAAATCTTGAACTTTGAAATTCTATTTTTTGCTTGCAACAATCACACCAGTGTTTGTGGACATTTCTCGAAACTTTCCAGCCAAATGCATGTCAGGAAAATATTTTTTATTAGACCTCCTTCCATGATTACTAAGCAATTTATAAATATTATCTTATTAATTTTACTTAAATATTACCTTTATGCTACAGAGGAGAGAGGCCAAAAGATCATATGTGCAGACATGTGTGTTTTTGGTAAATTGCTATGTTAACCTCACCCAAGTGTTCCTTTCCCAGTTTCTTGGCAATCAGTATGGATCAACACTGATGGAATTATTGGGTAGCTATTTGGATTGATCATTTACATGATTTCCCTGCTTCGTTTTCCAATGCTTATTGCATGTCTGATGTACTATTAAATACTGGCCCACAACTTCTCTCATTCCTTCTCTCTTTTTATCAGTTATGATCTTCCACCACAATATTTCTGGATTAAGAATTAAAGAACATTTAAAAATCATACATGATTTCTCCTTTCAGAAAATGTGTAATATTGGTGGACTGCTAACCCATTGTGTGTGTGTCAATCACTGCTTGCTTATAAAGCATGATAAATATAGATGGCATCTGATTTATTTAAGATTCTGTTCTGCTGACTCCATTGTAAATAAGTTATAATTTAAGTCAAATACACTTTTCCAATTTCAATAAGTATTGTCTTTTATTATCAGTTTCTTTATAAATCCAATTTAAATTTGCCTTTTGGGTTGGCATTAGAATCAGACAATTATCCAATTACCTTCTAGAAACATTGAATCAAATCTTATAAAGATATGATGAACAAAATACAAAATAAACAAACAAGCAAAAGAGATGGTTGTACGTGCAGCAATGTAACTGCAATATACCATAAAATAAGACTACTTATAGACTATCTAAACTTCATGGCAGTAGTACATGCATCAGTATGGTTGATTCCATTCGATGAATGCTTCAAGCAGTCACATTTCTTCTATTCTTAAATCTGTTATGTCTGTTATTGATTACTACATTGACAATTATTAAATCATTACAAATTATAGCTCATTAAGTATTACTTCATACATATTGTCCTTCAAGGACTCCTAACTTGCCTAATTTTCTCTCAGTTACAGTATATACTTCTCCTATATGTATTAACTCATGATGCTTCTAACTAGTCTACTGATTTTATCCTCTCTGAAAACTCAAATACCACTCTTTCATTCTTCATTTTAAAAATATTATGTTGCTTTATCTCAT
This sequence comes from Nesogale talazaci, assembly GCA_004026705.1. Lineage (NCBI taxonomy): Eukaryota > Metazoa > Chordata > Mammalia > Afrosoricida > Tenrecidae > Nesogale > Nesogale talazaci. The sequence continues at coordinate 46,664 of PVJH01010243.1, read as the reverse complement.
AATTCCCTGTAAATATTACAAAGGTTAGCATATAACTATATAGAGTCTTATATTTGTCCCATGTGCATACCTTATTTCCCCAAGGATGATCTCATTTTCCATAGTACAAATATCATATTCCTAATTTGTTTATCATTTGTGAAGTTTGCTCAATGACATGGACTCAATAAATGGTCCTGGCTTTATCAATGGGATTAAAATGGAAAGTTTATTAGCATTTTTATTCACCACATACTCTCAGCTCTTTATTCATAATGGTCTCTATATGTGAGAGACTGAGTCGTTTAAATAATCAAAGCCAGCTGAAAGATTTATATCAAGAGATTTAGATCACAGAATGAGTCACATGATGGTAAACATGGGTCAATCCAGTCAAACTCAAATGAACTGAAGGTTTATCTGGACTCATATACATGCATATGTTGATGAAGTGAAAGCATAAAGATGAAGCAGGAAGCCCAAAAGCTGGTAGATGTCAGGCTGAATGAATCCAAGAATGTCCAAAGGAATCCAAGGTCAGGAATTCACGGTTGCCTCCTGGGATTGGCAGGTGAAACAACAGAAGTTCAAAGAAATAGATGTAAGATCCAAATCCAGCTGAAGGATGGACCTAGCTTCCACCTACTGTCGACATATACTAAGAGTAGACTGCACTCTGAATTAAACCTCCTTCAATTCAAGAAGTCTAGTCTCCCCACAACTGTTTGGTTGCTTTGCAAAAGACTCCCTCATGGAATGGACCCCACTATTTTATACTATACAAGGAGAGACTCCTGGTCCACTCAAGTAGACATAAAACCTATCATACTGGACCTTTTATTTGCTTCTTAATCACAAGTCAATAAACTCTTGCTTTTGCTTCAATATTGATTTCTCTTTATTAGTTTCCCAATACTTAAACTGAATTAAATTGTTTTACTTTCATACCCCATTGATCCTTTTGCACAGTATTACATCTTCTCAGTACATGTATTTCCTTATGCATTTAAGTCTAACAATCTATTATGGTCAATATCATCTGCACTGTTGTGGCATGTTATCAAATCGATTCCCACTCACAGGGGCTTGTCATACAACAAAATGAAGCACAGAACATTCTTGAACCATCCTTATGATTGTTATGTTTGAATTCAATGTTGTAGCCAAAATGCCAATCCATCTATTTAAGGTAATCTTCTTTTCCATTGACCTTTTACTTTAACAACTATTATTTTCATTTACAAGAACTGGTATTTCTTAGTAGCATATCCAAATTATGTCAGACAGAGTTTCCACTATCTTGTTTCTAAGGAGCATTGTGGCAGTTGACTTTTTTCCAAGATCGATTTCGATTTCTATATTCTTCTGGTAGTCCTTGATACTTTCAGTATTCCCTTCCATCATAATAATTCAAATGTATCAATTCCTATTTATTCACTTAACTTGCTTAGGAGACAATTGATATATCATAACTTGAGTCAGGCACACCTTAGTCTTCAAAGTGATTTCATGCTCTTTAGCTCTCTAAAGAGGTCAGAGTGGCAGATTGTCAAACAAACTATGATATTTATTTTTTGACTGTGGCTTCCAGGAGAATTGCTTATGGATCCTTGAACAGCTGAATCTTTTCTCCATTTATCATGATGTTGTCTATTGGTACCATGGTGAGCACCGTTGTTTTCTTAGCATTAAAATGAGCTTCATACTGAGGACTGGATTATACCAATTGAGGTTGACTTAAAAAAGACACCCCAAATTTTACCTAGGTCCTACGCCTTAGAACCTATGAATGTTACCACATAAAAAATTTTGAAATAAGGAGATTATTTTGAATTTTCTAAGCCTGTCCTGAACACAGGAGCCTGGGCAGTTAGCTGTGCAGATGGGGCTGGACCAGGCAGGCTTTCATTCTGCTACACATGTGGTTGCATTGATTTCGAGCTGAATTGATGTTACCAAACAACAACAAAGACCCTTTCCTAACTTCTCCATGTCTCCTGCTTCAGATGTCCTTGGAGTCTACTGTAACTTCAGGATATTCTTTTCTTTCTATAAAAGTTATCATTGTCTATATAATCCATATCCCATCTTATCCTCTAGAGCAGTTTTAAATGAGTGACATGAGATAAAACAAATAGCAGATAATTAGTGAGTAGGGTTGATTATCATTCTAAGTGTAAAATGAGATTGACAAGCCAAACGCTAACTTGATTTTGTAAGACTTTTGGAATGTTTTTGTTCAGATGCTCTGGATACACAGTACTTTTCCAAATTTTAAAACTCCTTTTTGTGTCCCCACAAGTTTAAGCCTGCATGGCATCACAGAATAATCTGTCAGTCAAGAGATTTGGTGTGTACCTGATGTCAAACATCTGACTTTATTTGATTACTTAATCAATATAGCTTTTGAAGTTATGCATACAGTCTCATGTGCACTTGAAGATTATGCTTTGTGCTTACAAAAAAAGAGAAAAAGAAAAACAGTGTGCAACATATGATAGCAATTTTCCTTTGATCATGTCCAAAGTAAGCTATGTATAAAAGATGTGTTCAGTAGCAGTTGATACATGAAATTTTCTTTATTTAATTTGTGAATGCCACCTAAATTTTATGTTGTCTGTCTTGAGGCATTGGAATATGTATCCAGATTAAAAAGTTTGTGTTTCACAGGCAAATGGCAAATCAAAATGACATGCAATGTCAATAGCCAGTTGCTTTTAATCAGTACAGTAATGTTCATTATACATTCCTTTACACGAAGGACATATTTGAGGCACATACCTTGAAATCTACAAAAAGGATGGGAATTTCCTTTAAAATCTTAGTTTCTGGAAGATACTGTATTAGAAAATTATGGAAAATTAAGGGGTGCTTGTGTACGTGTGTTGGATTTTTTAAGAAGCAATTATTAATAAAATCAAGAGAGAAGATGTAATTAGTTAACACCAGCATATCAGGGAATTCAAATAACGCTGGCTTTAAATCACAGTGTAAACCACTTCCAAATACATTGACTTAAGAACCATGAGTAGAGACATTTTCAGAGTCTATCAAACACATCTGTTTTAAGAATCAGCAATGGATTCAGTTGAAGGTAAACCTCTTCTAAATGCTTCCTCAGCAATTGCCACCTGGATGCCCGACTTTTCTCCTCTAAGACTGCACCCAGCTTTCCCAGGATACAGTGTTATTTGTTAAACAACACAATTTCTTATCAGAAAATTCTCTTTCTGTTCTCTCTGATCCCAGCACTCCTAAATCAGGGTCTTTCTTAATCCTATACTTTGAAAAAAAAAAAAAGAAGACTCTACAATTTTTGCAGTTGTAGTATTTCACTACTCCAAAAGTACTGTGTGTGTGTGTGTGTGAAATATTTGGAGCAAAAATACTTCATAATGAAGTATTATCAGAGAGGGTGTTCTATTTTTAAAAGACATAGTCAAGTAGGTACCCTCACAGTTGATCTGCAGATTTTGACTTGAAGTATATGGATCTCACAGGAAGACAGTCCAAAACCCCATAAAATGTCCTTTTCAAGAATACCTGGAAGAAAGTTGGTTTCTTTAATCAACCCAACTCCAGAGAGGTCCCTTGCTGTCTGTGGACAATTTTCTACCCCAGAAATATTTTTATTCCCTTCCCACTTCCCTCTCACATTCTTTTTATTTCTCTCTACATCAGACATCGTTGCTGTTAATAGATCCAGGAACAATAGATATGAATTGCATGTACATGGATGTTCTTGTTCACTGCCTGGAAAACATAACAAAATAAAAGCAAGCAGAACTCAAATCAATATCTACTTAAATTGTTATTTCCCTTTTCATGTGAAAGAAAGTGTTTATGCTTCAGAAATGACAACACCTGGTATACTTGGAGAAGAAAGAAATGTTTACATTTTGTCCTGGGTTAGGTTTTCTGCCCCACCAGGTTGTATAACTGGCTCCTCACTGAAACAAAAGAGAAAAGAAGCAGGAAACAAAAGTAGTTTTGCAAAATCAAGCAGTAGCAACACTACTGAAAATGAGCTTTCACAGTCTACTTTACCTTAACAACTAGCTTATCTGTGAAAGTTTTTACAAATCATTCTTACTAAGGACACAATGATATTTTAAGTTAAAGAAGGCAATGATATTCATGGCTACCCAAAATATACATCTATACAGTGATCATGAAGATTATATATAAATAACAAAAATAAGTAAAAAAGAGAAAAGAGATAAAGCTCAAAGTATTTTTTTTTTTTGGCATCACTTCCTCTGGTGTTCGTGGACGCTACCCAGTGCTGCTCCTAGAGCCACCTCTGGATTTGACCCGCTAAGCCCATGGGCCACAGTCCTGCACTCAACCACTTACACCACCTCAGCCCCTCAAAATATGTTTTTAATACCAATTTTCTACAAGATTTTTCTAACAAATTGAAGACAGTTAGCTGACTACGTAAAAGTGAAGACTTTCTGAAATTTAGGAATCCAAGATTTTTCAACAGAAGAAATGAAAGTGTATAACTTTGAGTGAGAGTATCAGACACTAGTGTTTTTCCACCTTCTTTGTCTGAGTTTCTGGGTTCATTTAATATTGAAACCATTTCCGATGGTTTTCTGTCACTCCTTTGAGATAAAACTATCCTGTAGCTGCTTGCAAGTGTCAATATTACAATTTCAGAAACTTTACAAATTTGTTAGCTTGCAATCTTCTGTTGTGGATTTGCACCAACAAGATGGACAAATACTTCAAACAAGTACTATTTTGTTGTTTTCTTTTGTTAAACATTTTCTAGCATCCCATTGTTTTTGCTCCTCACATGCAACTCATTAACCTTGAGAATTTATCTCACAGAATTTCTCTGGAAGAAATGAAGCTCGTTATCTTTCTTTTTCTTTGTCAAGAATCATGATGCTTTAATGATGTTCCATTTGTAACACACCGTGCATATCAGATATTTATATGACTATTCATATAAATGCAAAATGACAGCAGTGAAGTAGCAATGAAAATTATTTTACGGTTGGGGGTCACCAGCACACAAGAAGCTGTATGAAATTGTATCTCCCTCCTGCTGCTAAGGAGCATCCCGGCTGTTCTGCCAAGTCACGAGTTGGTTCTCTGGGCACCCTTGGCAATTCCAATGTTGTTTACCAACACTGTCATTCACAAGGCAGGATACTAACTACTGTCTGATCTCGGGGAGTTACTGGGAACCTGTATCAGCACTGTCATTCAAATGCATCCGTTCCTCTTCAGTTTTCTTTATTCAATATCAAGGTCAGCAGTTGGCAAACCACCAACCCCGCTGCTAGGGAGAAAGATAAGGTTTTGGACTCCCACAAAGAGTTATGGTCTTGGAAGTGCACAGGGACAGTTCTCCCTTGTGCTGCAGGGTCACCCTGAGGAAAATTGACTCTATGGGCCTGAATTTTTTATTTGGGGCTTACATTGAGTTGTAAACTCCACAGGAGGCTGCAATCCTTGGTCTTCATTAGTAACCTCTTCCAGGCGTCCCCAAGTTCATCCAGAAGGCTTTGTTGGGTCTCCGTATCATTGGGTTGTCCCTAAGCCTGCCTCTAGTCCTGAAACCTCATTCTTCTTCATAGTAGCCCACAGCAGGGATTAATTGCTGGTTTTACATCACACAGCATTCCCTTGTTCAGTTTGCCTTTTGACCCATGTATAAGGTTTTCATTGACTGCTTTGGGGAAAGGATAGCCAGGTCTTTCTTCCCTGTTCCTCTGAGATGCAAGCTCTGCTGGAATCGATCCTATCTGGGAGACTCTGCTGGCATGTGAAATACCAGTTGTTGACACCAGCCCCCAAATTGAATGGTTTCAAGCGGTGGTTGTGTAATTGAGTGGTAAAATTAAAGAGAAATCAGACAAGATAAGGCATGCAATTGCTCCCGGAGGGCGATGATCTCAGCAGCCAGGTCCATGTGCAGCGAAAAAGAATATACTCAGGAGACGTTCAAGCCCCCCCCCCCCCCCCCCAGTTCTTTCATTTTAGCAAGTGTTTATGGTGGGATAGGCTTTGTGCTATCTTCAAAATGACCACATTATTGATCAGAGTAAAACACTGGGTGAAATCTGGAGGAAAAACAAAAGCAAAAGAAATTTTTCAGACAAGAGCCTGTTGATAAGAAAACCCATTGCCACTGGATTGAATCTGAGGCATAGGGAGAATTTAGGACCTAGTAGATTGACCCAATAGGATTCCCAAGGCTGTAAACTGTACTGAATGAGCCACTGTGGCTTATGATTAAAGGGCATGGCAGCTGCAGAACATTTGACTATTTACCTACAACTCTAAAGGCTTCCATAGATATTAAAGCCTTAGGAACACTACAGAATCATGTAGAATCACGGTTCTCTGTCTTAAAGGACATTGACAGTTGGAATCTATTTGCCGGAATAAACAGGGTGTTTTTTTTTAGTAATTCCTCAGGAAACCAACTGCCTCACCTTTCTCTGGTCTGGTTTTATTGTTCCCGCTGTAGTTATTGCTGTTGCTATTAGGAGTCTACAAGTAGGTTTCCACTCACAGAGACCCTGCATACATCTGCATGAACCATAGCCCTGCTCTCCCCCATCCTCATAATGATTCTTATGTGGGAGCCCATTGTTACAGCTACTGTGTGAATCCATGTCATCATCGGACTTCCTTTCTTCCCCTGCCCCTCTACTTTACCAAGCATGACCCATGAGAGGAAACTTTGCCATCCTTGCCTTTAAGGAGCATTCTGGATGTACGTTCCGTTTCAAACTCTATGGAGCCAAGTTTTCCTGTGATTCATGGAATCACCATGCATTGATAATGAAAGTTTGCCCTGACAGGACATTTATGAGGAAGTCATTTTTATTCTACATCTTTTTTGACTCAGAGCTGACCCATGAATAGCACAGCAAGGGTATTTCCTAGGCATTAAGAACCAAATGGTTACATGATGCCAAGAAAATATAATAGTGCTATTGTTACAAGGACAGAACACAGATTAAGTCACACTTGTTACATACTGTTGGATAGGTCTCAGATCTTAGTGATCCAATGTGCACCAGAACAAAACATTGCCTGGTTCTGTGTCATCCTCAGAATCATTACTGTGTTAGTGTCCATTGTTACAGCCACAGTGTCAATCCACCTTGCCATGGAGTTTTCTCTTTTTGCTAGCCCTCAAATTTAACAAGCATGGTGTACGTTTCAAGGGATGGATCTTTCTTGATAACACATCCAAAGCATAGGAGCAAAAACCTCCCCATCCTAGCTTCTAAGGAAAATTCTGGTTGAACTTGTTTCAAGACAGATTTGCTTGTTCTTTTGACAATATGTGCTACATTTAATTTCTCTTGTAAGCACCATAATTCATATGCTAGTACCATAATTCTTCTTTTGTTTTGGTTACTCAAGGTCCAGCTTTTAAACGCATATGAAGTGATCAAAAATACCATGGCTTGGGCCAGGTACACTCTCCTGAAATCTACATCCTGCTTTTCAGCACTATGAAGAGGTCTGATTGCAATGGATTTGCTCAATTAAATGCTTCTTTTGACCTCTCAAAGTTTTGTCCTTGAATATTGATTGTGAATCAAAGATGAAATCTTTCACATCCTCCATCTATTCTACATTTATCATGATGTAACCTATTAGTCCATTTGTGAGGATTTTTGTTTTCTTCACAACAGGTTGTAATCCATACCAATTCACATGAAATCTTTCATCTTGATCAGCAAGCATTTTGAGTCCATTTAAATTTCAGAAAACAAGGTTGTATTGTCTACATATTGCCAATTATCAACAAGCCTTGCTCCACTCCTGGTGCTGCCTTCTTCAGAGAGGATATCTTCTTTGATAGTTTTCTTAGTTTACATATTAGTTACTTAGCATTCTCTGATAATTCACTTAGCAAACGGCCATACTTTTGACAAGTTATGAGGAGATACCAATTACTGGAGAAGGACATCATGTTTGGCAAAGGTAAGGGACAGAGAAAAAGAAGCAGGCCCTCAAAGAAATGGACCAATATAGTGGTTGCAACAATGGTTTCAAGCATAAGAACTGTTGTGAGAATGGGGCAAAAATGGAAAGTGTTTTAATCTGTCACACAAAGGAATAGTACGAGAAGAAGTGTTCAAAAGCATCTAACAACATACATAGTGAAATATGTGGTAAGATGTACACCTTTCTTCACTATAAAACCATGTGATATTCCCTCGTTCTGACACATAAATTCCTCTTGACTTGTGTACAGGTTCCCCAAGAACACAAGTGCTCTGGAATTCTTTTTCTCAAACCACCCATAGTTTATTGTGATATGCTCAGTCAAACGCCTTTACATAGTCAATAAAACACAAATAATCAGCTTTATGTTATTCTCTATTTTCAGTCAAGGCCAATATGATATTGGTCAGACTATCATGTAGAATGAAAAGTTTTGGTTTCTTTCATACATGAGACATAAGCAAATGGAAATATCGTTAAGATTTTGTATTTGAAAAAAAAAGTATTTCCGTTTCACAAGTGAAATTAGCATGTAAACAGTTTTCAAGTCTCCATCCTTAAGATATTGATGAAATCTCTCAGAGTAGCTTAAGGCTGGTCCACTTTCCCATGAGACTAATTTTTCCCAAATTGTGCTCCAAATACTAGCATTCTGAATACTAAGCAGGCATCACATGTGAAACAATTTTTACTTTAAGGAAGTATAGAGGATGACAGTTTTAGCAAAGTTAAACATATTTCTTAACTCTAAACTCTCTCAAGGATGCTAATAAAAATGCACATTATAAAATTTTGAGAAACCATAATATAGAATAGTGGCCAAACTTCTTTGTGATTAGAATCTTATCATAAATTGGACATTCCCAGTATTCCATCCTTTGCCTGATGTATAGTCAAGTAGGTCCTGATTCATGTCATTTGAGCATGTAAAGCAGATCTAAGCCAGATGAAAGGCATACAAAGCACTCATGCAATCCAACAGCATTTCTATTTGTGTCATTAAATAACTCATAAAAAGGGAAAGAAGACATCATTTATAGAATAAGCAGAAGCAGATTTACCAGAACTGTTTGAAGAGCTGAGGATGGTGACTGTTGTGAGTAGGTTTTCTATGGCATAGGTCATTGTCTCAGTTATCTACTCTACTTTGACAACAACATTCCCAGGGACTTAGGGAAGACCTTCTTTTTTTTTAGCTTCAGGGATGAAATTCTCTTTTCCCTGTGGTGTAAGAGAAATGATTCGTCTCATCTTTGGACAAATTCCAAACACTATTAATGATTAATGAAATAAAGTACTTAGCCCTTTAAATTTTCCAGGCATGAGGTTGATTCTGTGACAAGTTAAAGCAAGCCATTTGAAGAGGTAGGCTGAACTCTATTGGAAGCAATGTTTCTGTGTCTTGTACATTTAATGGTCTCTAATTTCATCTAAAGTCATCCTGTTCCCATGATCTGGGAAACATCTGCATAGTGGACCTTGGAGACGTTTTGTTCCGATGTAGAGTAAACTCTTGGGAAATACACTTTTTCAAGAGATCCTAACAATTCGAGAATCATGGGGGACCGATCAACCTGAAGGTGTTTGCACTCCCGCCACTCATTTGCCGCCCACTTTTCAAATGCTCGTCTTTTATGTTTACTTTGTAATATTTGTTCGAAAAACGCAAGATCAGTGAGCACTTCCTGGTTAGCTCATCTCATCCTGCTCCATTCTGCCACTCACTCTCTGCGTCTCAGCCTTATTGAATTTCTTTCAATGTTTGAACAAGTTGGCTTTTTATCTTTTCTCTATAACTCTGTTCATGACATTTTCTCAGACGAGATCGAGTTTTCCCCAACATCATTCTTCAGTTTTCTTCATTCTTCAGGTATTTTGCCTTCATCTTCCACCTCGAGGTTCATGATGTATGTGCAGAGTTCACCTTTGCTTTCTAAAATACATTGTTCTTCATTCTTGGTAGCCTTTATCACATTGTTTATCAAACTACCTGTGAAGTCATTGTTTTTTTTTTCTCTTAGATTAAAGAGGTACATAAGTTTCAACATTTTTCTTTCTTTCTTTTCATTTTTCTTTTTGCCCTTTTCTTTACCAGGCCTTAAACACTACCTGGGGAAGGCCTGAACCCGGTGGCGTTGAGTGTGGGACTGTGGCCTGCGGGCTTGGTGGTTCAAATCCAGTGGTGGCTCTCAGGAGCAGCACTGGGTAGCCCCAAGACCACCAGGGGGCAGTAATGCTCCCCCCAAAAAAACCCCAAAACAATACCTGGGGAAATGTCATTTCTTTACATAAACATTGGTTGAACAAATGAAGGCATGCTTTAAAAAAATAAGTTGAGCAACAATGTGAGCACTGGTAACAGAATTTTGAATATTATGGGAAAATTTTCAGAACTGAGGGGACTTAAATTTATGGGAGTAGTGACTCCAAAGAATTATGTAGGATCACATCGGAGGTGTGTAAACCCTTTGGAGAAAGTTGTTCTCCAAAGGTGAAAACTGTAGGTTTAGTACTGTCAGGTTCAAGTTGATACTTTAATAAATGTACTTGAAAATAGAAAAAAATACTTTTGGAAAAGAGAACAATAATTTTAGAAATATAGAATGGGAAAATTACAAATCAAAAGATGCCATATTTTTATTCAGAAGAACACAGGGATTATAAATTAATTCTAAATGAATTGGTAATGATACTTTATTTAAATGGGCTAATGTAAAGGAAATTAAAATGCTATTTTATCACTAGAAACTTATTTTATCTTTACTTTGGGCACATTGTTAGGCCATATTTTTAATATAATTTTATTAATATAATAAAATGGGGGTGAATATGTTTTCTCCACATTTTATGGATGCTGGCACAAGCTGAATGACCAAGAGTAAAAATCTTAAAGATTATATTTATAGTCACACAATAGGATGGGCTTCAGTGTTTAATCAATAGGGAGTTGATAACTACCTTTCATTTGAAGCAGTCACCTCGGATATGTAAACAAGAAGCACATTTTTATTATGATTGCGCGATTGCACAAAATGAGGTCTTCTTTTTCTTCGCCCCCCCCAACCCTAACCCTAACATGAGGTCTCTATTAAGAGTGATCAAGACAGTTCAAAATAATTCTCAAAGTTTTGTATTTAGATCGTCAGCATCGAACACAGAAAAGGTGATCAGAATTAAGTAAAGTCAGGTCCCAATTTATAATCATTAAATAAATACCTATATTGCAGTAAGAGTCCTAATGAAGTGGGTACACATTGAAGTTGAGATGTTACATTCTCAATAGCAGAGAAACCATTATGGCAAAGGAATATTGTAAACAGACTTAATTTTAAATGAAAAGAGCAAGTAAACCTCTAGAAGTACCTTTTGTTTCCAAGTTCTTTCCTCTATTTCCTTTTATTTTTCCTCTCGTCCCACTGTCATGCTTAGCCTTCATTTGGGTATCAGTAACTTCTCCCAGTTACATGAAAATTAATAATAATTTATAAATTATCAAGGGTTTGTGAGAGAGGGAGTCAGGGAGGAAGAAGAAAAATGAGGAGCTGATACCAAGGGCTCAAGTAGAAAGAAAATGCTTTGAGAATGATGATGGCAACAAATGTTCAAATGTGCGTTGCACAGATGGATTGTGATGAGTTGTATAAGCCCCAATAACATGATTAAACAAAAAACAAACTTATGACGTACTCATCCATTAGATAAGCTGCTTTACTCCACTCAATGCTCTTGGCTCATATAACAAATTAACCACAACCATTCCATCTTAGAAAAAGAAAATGAAAAGATCAAGTAAGTCCTGTGTGTGTGGTAGTGGGTGGGTAGATCAATCTGGTAGATAAGTGGATAGGGTCTTGAATGAAGGGATAGTGAACGTAAAGCATAGAAATAGTTTTTGAAATTTGAAAATCAGAAAATGTCAATGTCTCTGGAACTGCATGGAAAAGGGGGAACATTGCAAAGCTGGAGACTTAGCCAATAATTCTAGGTAAATACATTGGGTTTTCACTAAGAAAGGGAAATGTTTAGGAAGTGTGACTGAGAACATTACACTCTAACTTGAATTTGTGGAAGAGAAAATTTGAAGGAGAAAGACCAGTAGGAGTGAATATAAATGAGGAAATATAGAAGGTTGAACAAGGACGGGTAAGACAAGAGGGATAAAAGCAATAGATTTGGGATATATTTAAAAGGGAAAACTTGTTGGATTTTCTAGTGGGTTGTATGGAACATAACACAGAAACAGTGAAATCAGTGACTCTGAAATGGTGGAGGTATCATATATGGAAGTGGGAAGATTAAGAGTGGAGATCTTTAGGTAACAGTTAGTTAACTACTCTATCCAAAGTGACATTAAGGTTTGTTGTAGATTTCTTTTTTAAAAGAATCATTTTATTGGGATCCTTACAGATCTTATAGCAATCCTTATGCAGCTGAGCCCTAGTGGCACAGTGATTGTGTGTGGGACTGTGGCCCACAGGGTTGGTTCAAATACAGCAGCAGATCTCCAGGGGCAAGGGAGGGCTTCCTACTCCCACCAGACAGTGATGCGGAAAAGAAATCCATATTCAATTGTATCCAGCACACTTTTACTTATGTTGCCATCGTCATTTCCAAAACATTCCTTTCTACTTGAGTCCCTGGTATTAGCTGTTCCATTTTATCCTCTCCTCCACCCCCAGCATCCCACCCCCCCGAAACTTTGATAAGTTTTATATTATTACTGTTGTTCAGTATCTTACAACATCCATTGTCTGTTTATCCACGTTTCTATTATTTTTCTTCCTCAGGGTGGGGGTGGGTAGTTGTAGATTTTTTAATGGCATTTTAGACAAAACCATAAATAGATACATTTAGGTTACCCTAAATGATTTTTTTTTCAAATTTATTTATTTTACAAAACAATCATCATCTTCAAAGTATTATCCATTACACTTAATGTATGTGTTAAGTTGGTAATTTCATTCCTGGAAACATTTTTCAAACTCATCAGTGTGGATGGCTGACAGCACCTACCTCTTCTATTTTTTTTTTGATTCACCTCTTTTATATTGTCAAAGCACCATCCTTTCATTTCTTTCTACATTTGCAGAAGCAAAAAGAAGCTCCATGGAGCAAGGTCAGGTGAGTAAGGTGCACGGAGAAGGACTGGGGTCCTGTGCTTGGACAAACACTGGCACACTGAGATGACTGCATGAGCAGGTCCATAGTTGTGCAGTCCCTGGCTGCAACAAATCTGGCCTTTATTTTTTACATATGGTTACATGATGTTTTCGGAACGTAATAGTTGAAATCTTCATTAACAATCTGATCTAGTCGTTCAGGAGATTGACAAAACCAGAACCAGAATGAGGTTTGTCATCAATTGACATTTCACCACTTTTGAAATGAGGAAACCAATCATACACTTGAGCTATTCCCAATGCACTGTCCCCTTATAAATTGTGTTCACCATTACAGCAGTTTCTGTGGCATTTTTCCTGAGTAGGCAACAAAAATTCACAGCTGCGTGCTGTTGTCTTAAATCAACCCTCACACACACAAAAAGTTTTGAGCAAAACTGCTTTGAAGAAAAAATTTACTGTGAACAGATAGAACCTTCTCAGAGGACACCACTGGAAGCACCCGGAGTGAGTAACTTGGTGCTTGCTTAGTGGGAAATATGCATATTACAAGACCTCCACTCTGCCCTGCAGTTTCAGTTTTGTTGTTTTATTTTATACCCCTCATATACATGTATAATTGCAGAGATCATGGAATAGAACAGCTCAGAGAAGTAAAATTAAAAGTCACGAATGTAACAGGTCATACCAGTACAGAGGAAAATAGAATTGGAGAAGGGGTACAGAGTATGGCCTATAAGAAACACTAAAATATGGAATCCAGAAATAGAAAGAGGGGAAGGGGCCATCTTGTGTGGTAGTTACATAATTTCATGACTAAGTGGAATCTAGTATGTAACCTAGTTACATAATAACATGTCCTGGTGAAATCAACCTGTCAGTCAGGTCACAGCCTGATGTTGTCCCCTTCTGAGTGTGACCTCTGCATCAGGAGGGTTCTGGGAACTTCCCTTTCTCTCTCATTTCTTCCCCTGTCTGCTAAGGAGCTTCTCAGCGAAGTGCTCAAGCCCAGGATCCATTGGTTCCACAGGACTTTGCCCTCACTACCCTTGATCTCCCTGCTTTCTGCATCACTGCCTGGGGTTGCATGGGTTTGAAGAGGGATTTAAGGACAGGTATTGGTCTTATGGATTTGATCTGAATAGGGCTGGAATGTTTTCCTACTTTATAATTAATTCTTTATATAATACTCTCTCTTACCGATAGATGAGTGTCATCAGGCTTGTTTTTCTAGTCAAGCTGGCCTAACACACCCAGCAAAGGACTATTCACATGGTAACCATAATGCTTGACTTTGTCCTGATTTTACTTATTCTTCTCTATTGATCTTTATCTCCCTCAAATTCTTTTAAATTATAATGAATCACTTGTTTAATTGACTATGTAAAAACATCCAATGAATCATATAAAACTATGATTAGCCTTACAAAGGAAGAGAATTACAGAATATTAAATTGTGTGCATATGGAACCTGTACATAAAGCAAGATACAGTCCTTTGAGTAGAACAAGAGATTATCACAGGCCCTCAGGCAACTTGTTGGTTCCTTCATCTCCAAGGGTCAGGAATCCCACCTGGTACTCTACTTCAAGTAGAAGTAGCGACCCATAGTGCAGACCCTGCTTCTTCTCTCCTTGCCTAGGCCTTTGGTCTAGTGGTGGACTTGGCATGACCTCTGCTGTGTTTGTCTCCTCAGGCAGGAATTGTGATCCACCGCCAAATCCCATGGTAGATCCTCTTTCTTGATGACCCAAGTAATTCTCTCTCCCAGCTTCTAAGATCTCTCTGCTACACCGAGAAATGACTTTGAGGGAGGTGTGGCTTTTGTCTCTCAGCAGACCATACACACCAGGAAGCAATGGGTGGTGACTTAGTTCACACTCCCTAGAAAAATGGAGACTCAGCATATGTGTCACTTTAATCCTGTCCACTAGTATAACAGAGAAGTACCTTAAAATGGGATATAGATGCTAGAATTTATACACAACACACACTATTATGGGTATAATTAGATTTCTGCTCTTGTAAAGATTTATAGCTCAGTTCTGTCATTCTCTCCTTTGGTCTCCTGAGTTAGAGTCACCTCAATGACAATGAGTTCATCATTAGTTTTTTACAGTTTCCATGTGCCTCTTAGTAATACATAAACCTACCCTCACTTTGGAATGATTGATCCAAACTCACTTACAAGGGCTCATCACAATCAGTGTGTCTGACTAAACATGCAACTTTAAAATCACTCACTTCACATTTTTATTTTCACTAAACTAAGACTGAGAATTGAATGCATGCACACAAATGTTCTGATTTACTTACAGTTTGACTAAAAGACATATTTATACATGAATCATGGATTTTGTTCATAACACAAAGACTGTCAATATATCAAGTTGTATTATTTACATCAGAAAACAAAAATCCACTGGCAAATAATGTGATTTCCTGGCTTATCTAAGCCTTTTGGGGAAGGTGTGTGAAGTAAAATTTCTTAATATGGTTCTTCTATCTATGGTTCTGAGTGAATGGTTGAACTCATGCATATGTGGTACCTGAAGCAGAGGGGATTAGTCAATTTTATTAGCTTTTCCCTAGGCTATAAGAATGGCCCGTATCAGAAGCAGGCACAAAGAGAATTCTGGGAACCATTAAAGGAGCAGAACTATTCCAGGAGAACATCCAAGACTCCTCGCCACCTAAAATCATGGAGGTAATAGAGTGCAGGCCACACCAAGGTTATACGCCTAGGCAAAACTATTACAGGCCACCCATGGGAGTAGTGTGGTAACTGTGATGCCAAGAAGACTGTGGATTTCCTGTCCAGCCTGCATGAGCTCCAGGACCATCAGAGTGCAGTGTATTCTGCCCAGTGCTGGATCTTTAAACAACGTTAAATGACCAACTGGAATTACCTTGGGCAGAGTTCCTAGCTTGTGAACTTATTTATTGTAAATGTCTTTTCATGCAAAACATATTTTAATTCAATGAAATGCTTTGGAAGTATCTAAATATAGTCATGGAATTTCTAAATAACAAATTGTTCTAAGAGATAGAAAGAATGTTTCTTTAATGGAAGACAGAAAGTAAAGTAAAAGCAATTGTGTTCCTATTCAATAGAGGTCTTTTAGTGTTAGCTTTGTTTTGTTTGTTTTCTGAGTACTGGTCCGTTATCCTTACCCTTAGAACTTGGTTCACAAGTAAAGATGAAAATGCAGTGCAATCTGCCAATAGGTCAGTTTAGAAGCATTTCACAGTGGCAACCTTACTGAAGTGCCTCAATGTGAGACACAAAGAGTCCTAAGTTTGGTATGAATTCCAAATGATGCATCTCCACCTTACTTTATGCAAATGACCATTTGGTGGAGAGGTTGATTTCTGACACAAATATTACTAACATTAACTAACAATTGAGGGGATCCTTTTATGAGATTGCACAGGCTAAGCACTAAACAAATTTAACTTCAACTAAAGTTCAAAATAGCTCTGGACGAAAACATGTGATGATACTGATACTCTAAAAAGCTATAAAGAAGAATATGGGAACTACATCCTTTTTCCTGGCACCAAACAAATCAGTAGAGGGTGATCTTGGATGAAAATTTTTCTTCTCCCAGACCGATTTAAAGTTCATAACTATCTATATATCTTTACAATATATATGAATAAAGAAAACTCATACAAAATATATAATGTTTGTTGTTGTTGCAAGTACTTTACAAGTTTTTTTTTTCATGTTTGCTTTCATGGGCATTGGGGAATTAGAAATTTTGTCCTCTTATGAGCTCTGGATTATGCATTGTCCGCTATCCATAGGATCGCAGCAGCTCAAACCCAAGATGCTCCATGAGAGGAAGATGGTGTCCTCTGTTCCCTTAATGATGTACAACCTTGGAAGCCAAGACGGGTAGCTCTATTGAGTTCTACAATGTTGGGAGAAGGTTGCTGTACCTCCAATTCAACTTGATTGCAGTGGGTTTTGAAAAGCTGTTATTCAAAAGTGATTAATAGGGTACTACTCACAGGGTAATTCCTAGAGTTTACAGTTCTGTACTGATACAAGAATGGGGGAGGGGGAGATTATCCAGCTGGGAAATTTTCCATTTTTTATCTAGAGTGAAACTCAAAAGGTCACCAAAGTTCGAGTGGGATATACTCAAGGTATTTTGGCTCTTGTGGACTTGATTTAATTTTCTTTAACTTTAACCTGAACTCACAAATAAGCAACTCATGGTCTAATCTGCCATCAATCTCTAGACCGATTTTAGCTGCTGCTATTGAGTTTCTCTCTAGTCTTCCTCCAGTTGTAGTTAATTTGACTTCTTTATATGCCATTTGTGTTGTTGGGGAAAAAAGTATTTGAGATGAAGAATTTGTTGGTCTGCAAAATTCTTTCGTGCAATCTCCAGCTTTCCTATTTTCATCAAGGTCATTTATTCCAACTACTGTTCCTTCCTCTTTGTTTTCAACTTTTGTATTGCAACCCAAAAGAGTTATTTATGTATCTTCCATACATATTTGAACAGTTTTAGACTGAAGAAATTGGTAAAAAATACTTGCTTTTTTATACTAGGTTTAGTGGTTGGTGCAAAAATTTGAATAATAAATATTTTACTTGACTTCTTTGTATTGGCATAGATATTTTTCTATCACAGAGAGCATTGTCCTTCAAGATACATATTGTTGTTGTTTTATGCTTTTAGTCTAACAGTTTTATTAGCATAAAACTTACACAATATGCAATTCAATAGTTCATCATACCCAAAGACATTGTGCAATCAGTAAAATCAATTTGAAAACATTTTCTTCTTTCTTGTACTCATTCATTTTAATACCCCATTTTTCCCAAACTCCTATGCCCTATCTCTCAAAAACCATTAATCCAGTTTCTCTGTCTTTAGATTTTCCTATCCCGGGTTTCAAAATCAAAAAAGAAAAACAAAACACAAATCAAAAAAGGCCCAAGAGTTTCAAAATAAAACAAATAAAAACCTCAATTGAAAAGTATGAAAATATTAAAAATGAGAAAAAATTTAAAATATGTCAAAAGGAATTCATATTATAAAAATGTTAAGGTTAAACCTAACTACACCTGTACCCATGCTCTTTCTAATACACTAGGTCTGGCAGCCAGACTACCTGCACACTTGCACTATGGTCAGAAAGCATTTATTGGAAGATGAATCAAAAAATGGGACCCTGCCAATAAATGTTGGACTTTCGTTGTCATCCATAGCCTTGTGCCAACCAGATGCTCATAATGTAAGCTAAAATATCATCCCCTCACCTTATCAATTACAAGCCTGAGTCACACAGATTGCTCTGCTTCTTCAATGTGGACTTTGTTGATGCCTTACTTAGATGACCTTTAAGACAAGATGTGTTAATCTGGGTAGACTAGAGCAACAAATTCATAGACATGCATATGGATATAAGGGAAGGGTTTACATAAAAGAGGAATAGACCATTGAGAAAGCATCCCAACCCAGTCCAGACCAAAGTCATAAGTCCAACATTAGCCCATATGTCCAATACCAGTCTATGAGGTCTCCTTCTGACTCATGAAGCACATGCAGTAGAGGAGTCCCGGCGCTGGCAGGGGTTTCCCCATGGCTCCTCATTTCCAGGGTTCAGGGTCCATCAGCAGTATCCATTGGTGGTGGGAGCATCTCAGTGCTGGCAGGGCTCTCTCTGTGGCTTTTCTGAACCCAGAGGTATGGTTCTATCAGGGCAAGCCTATGTGGCTTCTCCTCCAGCTCCTCCATTCTCCAGGAATCAGGACCGATCAGTACGCTATGCTCTCGTCTTCTCAGTAGCTCATCTCTTAGACACTCAGAATCAAGATTCTTTTCTCCATTTGGGAAATATCACGAGATTTCCCAGAAATATTCAGGAGAAAGCCATGCCCACACAAAGGCCTCATTGGCTATCTGCAGATCGACAATCTAGACTCCATCACTAGACTCCCAATCATGAAATTGATATGAGTACATGACCGCCATACAATTCTTTAAGAGCCCCCACTCAAATCTGTCTGAAAGCTGGACACTATCTGATCTCCTCACCACACTTTACTATAGCACCCATATCTCCAGTGATCTATCTGTGAGAGCACATACCACATAGGCTGTGCCATAAAGGATAGTTGCCCTTAGACTAGGCCTATGAGTAAGAGGATCCCAAAATCCATTCCTATCTATCTATCTATCTATCTATCTATCTATCTATCTATCTATCTATCATCTATCACCTATCTATATCATCTATCTGTCATCACCATCACTCATCTATCATCTATCTATTAACTATCTATTATCAATCATCTATCTATATATCTATTTATCTATCTATCATCATCATCTATCTATCTATCGTCAGAGAGGGTTCTCTAGAGAAATAAAGCCAGGACACTAGTAATTCTTTTTATTTATTTATAAAGAAAGAAGGGTATATAAGATAAGAAAGAAAGAATTAAGTGATCTATAAAGCAGTACAAATTGCTCAGTGCATCTCACTTGCATGAGACAGGTAGAAGACTGGCAGTCCTTCAAGTCTTGAGGTTGGCTGAGTAGTCCTCTGTAGAACAATTCAGGCTATCTGGTCACAGGCAGCAAACAGCAAAACAGGTCACCAACAGTCAGCCAGATGACAGAGTCCAACAGTCCCCAGCTCAAGAGATGTATATCCCAGGAGTGTGGCAAAGTAGGACTTGAAGAAATCTCAACTCACAGCTCCACAGTCCACAATTAGGTGTCCCCACGGGTAGTGTTGCTTGGAGGTCGAGGCACAGGACAAACAAAGTAGCTAGCTGGTCTGAAGATCCAAAAGCAAGTGAGAGGGTGGGACTTACTGAGCCCTTTCTATCTCTGCCCTTAAATTCATCCTGTGTACTCATTGGTCGTGCCGTCACAACAAACCCACCAATCTTCTGTGGCCATGTTGGCATAACAAACCTACCCATTACACTATATCTATCTATCATCTATTATCTATGGTTCATGGATGACACTGCATCATTTTAGAAACATCACCATAATTTCATTAAAGAATATTATAAATCAAGTTATATTTTGAAATGTCCTCTTTCTTGATGAGTGTAATAACATTCTTGTTCAATTTATCATTTCTGGCATAGTAAATCATACTGTCTGATTAAAAATAGCACATGTTAGACAATTTCACTTCAAAAATACCTAGAGTATTTATTTTTTTTTCAGTCCATTTTCCTTTTCATGACTACTGATTTTTTCTTAATACATTCCAATTTTCAATTTTAAATAGATGCCTGCAATTGTGTTTTCTTATCAGCAAAGAATGTCCCGCAGACCTGGTTTCAGCACCTCAGGACGCTTGGCTCTAATGTGTGAAGGGAATTCTTCCTCCATCATGTATGGAGTGCCTTCTGACTAGGTCTCACTTTCTGCCACTCTAACTGACAATGTTCTCTGCTATTCACGAGGTTTTCAATCTTTGACAGTGCTCTTTTGTCCTTTTTAACATTCTCAGTGATTAATTACTTAGAAGTAGATAGCATATGCTTTCTTTACAATCTGTTCTTCATCTCAAACCTTTGTGAAAACCTATTCATTTTGGCTGGTGACCCTGCTGGTATTTGAAATGCCAATGACATAGCTTTGAGCTTCACCCCAGCATGTAAGCCACTACAGTATAACAACTGACTGAGAAGTCATGTGTGACACTATTTTTTCTCAAATATTTTCTGTGTGGCATAATTTACAATATGGAAGAATGCAGTAGAGAAACTACTGTTTCAATTTTTTTTAATTTCCATATGTATACTTTTAATTTTTTGTATTCAGACATTATTGAGATTTTGCTTTTCCTAACGTTATTGAGATTAACAATCTATGCAGTTAATACCATTTTCTGCAGCATAACTTTTCAAAGCTATTTTTAAACTTAGAAGCTATTCTTCATATTGTAAGAAAGGAAAGAGATTAAAAGAAAATTGCAATACAGCAACTAACTCCTCACTTATTTCTTGTCTCATTATCTGTATGACAATGGTAAAAAAATCCTATTACTTCACTATGGGGACATCAGCAATGAAATCTGGCAGTAATGAGGAAGTATAAGGTAAGAGTAACACTGGCTATGATGATTAAAGTTATGTGTCAACTTGACTAGGCAGATCCTCTTTGACTTGGTAACTGTAATGATATCTGGAAGCTATATAATGATGGAATTTTCCAGCTATGTAATGATGGAATTTGGTTATTATTTAATGATGTACTTATCCTCTATTTAGTGATAGGATGCTGTCATTCCCCACCCCCACCCCCGAATATTGATAGATATCTATCTGGTAGTAAAAAAGAGTACCAAGGTGCATGTCTAGAATAATGATGACTATGATAGTAAAATTATATGTCAAACTGGGTAGACTGTTATTCTCCATGGTTCCATAATTGTAATGCAATAATTTTAGTGATTGTATAAAGGAATAGTCATCTACTAATTCTTCACAAAGGCTATGTTCACCAATGGCATCTTCTTTGGAGGCTAACTATGTTCACAAATGAGGAACTGTGGTGGTATAGTGATTTTACGTTCGGCTGCTATCTGCACAGAAGGTCGTTAACAATTCCCAGAAGCTCTGTAGGAGAATGACAGGGCTTACTACTCCTATAAACAGTTTCAGTGTCAGAAACTAACAGAAGTCCTTATGAGTCAGAATTGCCTTGAAGGTAGTGAAAGTTAGAAATTCATACCAATTCTATGTAGATATTAGAAAGGTATCCAAAACTTTTTGAGAATTTATTTTTGTAGTATATTAAGATCCATTTCTATTAAAAGAAAAAAATTCAAAGGGGATTTACACTGTTATGTACAAAATGTACTTAAAAGTGACTAAAACTAGTATTCAGGTTTTATTCAGCAGTGTATCATTAAAGCCGTGCATGTTCAAAGCTCTGAGAGTGGTACCACCAAGCATCCTCTTGTGGAGCTGAACTCAGCATCTCAGCATTTGTTCATCAGATTTGACCTATGTTTGCAAGTAACTATATTTTGTAATATATGTGTTATTGACAGGATATATTAGATTAATGTTTTTGTTCTGATAATGCACAAATGATTTCCCCATCTAAATTAGTGGTAATTGCATCTGTTTTACAACATTTGGGCTTATGGATGGACCCACTGGACTCCTATCTTCTCTGATAGCAAGAGAATGTAGATTAGTCACTGAAGGCCATCTTTTAGGAGTATTGCTTAAAACAACAACAAATCATCATCACTTCGTTTGGGAGGCTGAAATCCAAAATCAAGGTAAACAATTAGAGCTATAATTCCTCTGAAATTTTTAGAGGAAAGTTTAATCCACACTTCATTTTAGCCTCTGGTATTTCTAGAAACCCATGGGATTCCTTAACTAGTATCAGTCCAGTCTCTGTCACACATGTGGTGTTTCTCTTGTGTGTTTGTTTGTGTCTCTTCTTTGCTTATGAGGATAGTGGTTAGATTCCATGGACGCCGGTTATGAATCCAAGCAAGAGGAGATCCTTGAAACTTTCAATAGCTTTTCTGTTTCTCATGATGTTACTTATTAGTCCAGTGGTGAGTATATCCATCTTCTTTACATTGAGTTGTAAGTCATATTGCAATCTGTGATCATTGATCTTCCTTTTGGTCAAGCATTATTCTGTCATCTACATATATCAGATTGTTAACAAACCTTCATTGAATATTAATTCTGAGTATTTTTTCACATGCTCCAATGTCTCAGGTTGTTTTATGATTTTAATTAGGCAATATTTTCTTGTTCTGATTAAATATCTGCCTTTGGATCCAAATATCTATTCTAAGTGAGCCAATGTAGTGGTTTAGAATTCACATCCTTCTCAGTCCATAGTTTCTTATGATCCATAGCTATTTAATGGTAACACATCTGAATTGTGTTTCATAGTTTCTGAAGCAAAAGTAACTTTCTATTATTCTCTGCTTTTATCCAAGATCCCTCTGATACCCACAGTGATATCCCTTATTCTACACACTCGTCTGAATTTCTGAGAGTTCCCTGTTAATGTACTGCTGTAACTTCTGCTGAATAACCTTAAGCAACATTTATTTTCATGTGACATAAGGAAATACTTTGATAATTACAAAGATCTGTCCAGTTAACTTCTTTGGAATGAGTGCAAACATGGAATGCTTCCAGCCAGTTGGGCAGATTTCTTTTTTGTTAGATGCCATCAACTTACTTCATACTCAGAGAGACCCAATGCACAACAGAACAAAACACTGCTTTGTACAATTATTCCTAGACCCCAATCCCTTGTCATAGGCATGGTGTCAATTCTTCTCCATGAGGAACTTAACCTCTATTGCCCTTCTACTTTATCAAGCATGATATGCTTCTCCGGGGACTGGTCTCTGCTGACAAGAGATCCAAAGTATGTAACATGATGTCAGGTAGCTGTCTTTAAAATTCTTTGGCATGGGGGCATGAGCCCCGGTGGCGTAGTGGTTGTACGCGGGACTGCGGCCCACTGGGACAGAGGTTCAATTCCAGCAGTGGGGCTGGGCCTCCTACTCCCACCACCGGAGAGCAGTGATGCCCAAAACAAAAACAAACAAACAAAAATTCTTTGGCATGGGAGAGTGCTTCATCAGCTTGTTGGAATATTTCAATTTGTATTCTGTCATTTCCTGAAGCCTTGATTTTGGCTGGTTTCTTCGGTGCAGTGTGGATTTTTACTTTTGTCCTCAATACTATAGGTTTTCCATCATCTGTTACCTCTTGAAATGTGCTATATACAGAAACTCTGTGTTCCTTTCATCTTCTTTTGATACTTTCTGTAATGGAATATTTTGCCCATAGAAGCTTTTAATATTTCAAATCAAGTCTTGGATTATTTTTCAATTATTTTAGGTTAAGATAGGTAACATATATTAGTGTTTTTACTTTTCTAACTCTAGTTTTTTTCATATTTAATTTACAATACCTTTCTTCATCTTGTTGAGCTGTCTTTTGAGATTTTCTCTCCTGATCTTTGATTTCATCATTTTGCTGTTCTTGTTAGGTGCCATTAAGTCAGTTCCAAGTCATTGCAGCACAATGTACAACATCCAATGTACAACACACAAGGTACACTAATGCACAACACACAATGTACAAGCTTGTGCCTTCTGCTGGCAGGAGCCAAGGCAGTTCACAAAAGTTACAAAAGTGGGGATATCCATGGTTGAAATTTCCCAGGCTGATCATGAATTTGCTTCTGTAAACCTTTATAACCTTGGAAACTCAAGGGATAAGTGTCCAATAAGGTCAAGAGGAGGCAGGGCAGTGTTGTTTAGTTTTTTAAACTCCATATCAGTGGCATTTTTTCAAAAAAAAAGATGAACATGAGAATTGAGTCAGGTACAGATGCCACTCATGATGTGAGGATCAACCTGGTGGACCAGGAAGTTCTGGGGCAACCGGACACTAAACGAGAAAACAAGGAATCATCTCATTATCTATACAAAGAGAACACACGAATGAATGGCTTTGTGATGCTCTGAATGCAGACCGACAGCATCTAGAACGGTGAGAAAATAGATTTTTTTTTCTTTAAGGACATACATGTTGCAGTACTTTTTTCTGTCCTAGAAATCTAAAAGAGTACTCCAACCTCCGAGCACCTGAAACACAGTGCTTTTAGTCATTTTTAATTATTAACAAATGATGTGATCAACCTTACAGCATATAAAGAATATCTAAGTGAAGCACCCTCTTTAGATTGAGCTAGAGCGACTGCTTACAAATATTATACTTTCTACATATAAATATGCCATATTCATTTAATCAAAACAACCTTTAAGATCAAGGACAGAAGGCTTTTCATTTATGTAACTTCAAAAGTTTATGATGTCATAATAATATGAATCAACAGATCATAAAAGGGCACACCTTTTTAGGGGGGGTCATCGCTGCCCTCTGGGAGTGGGAGTGGGAGGCACAGCCTTGCTCCTGGAGAGCTGCTGCTGGATTTGAACCACCACGCCAGTGGGCCACAGTCCTACACTCAACCACTACACCCCCGGGGCTCAGCCCAAGGGGCCACCTTTTATTGCTGAAAATTACAATAAACTTACTTTTCAAAATAATCTTTCACCACAGGTAATGTTACAATTGATGTAATATTATCTTATTTATTAATTGAGGCAGCTGTCAAATTTACAAAGATACCACAGAAGAAATAAAAGTACCCCTTACCTTGATTAACTTTGACAAAATATTCTCTTGCTGTAAGATTGTTACCACATTCGATATGATTAGATGGAAAAAAATAAAAGCAGAAAACATTTCCATTTGAATGTTGCTGTCTTTGTGTTCCTTTCATATTGAAACTCACAATATACTAGAAATACATCATTGTATTTGAATGGTTATTCATGGACTACAAGTACTATTTACTTTTAAAATGCAGTCCCTATTTTTATATCTAAATGCTCTAAAATGTATTTGGATTGAACACATCTGTTGGAAGAGTTAGACAGGGACTGCATTGCATTCTTCTCTAGTCTGAACGAGCTCACTGGCATTTAAAAACAAGGCTAAATAAGCTTCCTTGATTTCCTTTTGTCCCTGGAGGAAGATAACTTCTGATTACCCCATTGGGAGACAGGCAAGTTTGATCTCACTGCAATTAGCAAGTGAAGGCTAGACACCATGCAGAGACTTCAATTCAAGTTCATGCTGAAAATGAAAAGAATATGGAAACAAGGAAACCTAACAGCTTAGACAGTGAATCAGATAGATGCCCATCCGAAAACAATCGCCTGTGAAGGAAATGGCAGGAATGCGTCTCCTTATGTGCACAAATGGGCTTTCACCTGTGTGTGTGTGTGTGTATATACATACATACATATATATATATATACACATACAGAAATGGAGAGCATTAGTGAAAGCTAAATTATAGACAGTCATAATGTGAGGTTGAAATTGGATAGGGACTTCTTGGGACACATAAGTGAATATTAATTTCTCTGGACAGAGAAATGTACATACTTTTCTATCCTAGGTGACATCATAAATATATCAATAGAATGACTAGCATAATTGATATCTACCTGCCAAATTCAGTGGTGACTATTCATCCATTTCTCAGATCAGAGAAAGTAAAAAGGAATAATTGAGCTGCATCTAAGAAACACAGAAGCGATACCCTCAATTCTATCTTGGACCATCTTCTGGATAAAATTATCTGTCTCAAAGAAAAGTTAAGGAATATTGACTAGGAATTTGAAGTTATTGAGCATGGAAAATTCAAGCTCATCTTCCCAAGACATCCCCATATGGCATCCTTTCCTTTCTCAAGTATACATCGATATACTTATGATATGTTCTTTAAAGGTTCTAGCGTTTCAATTGCATTATAATGACTATATCCTTAAGTCTTTGTCTTTAATGGTATGGTTTACAATATTTTTAAATAGTGTCTTAATTTCTAAACTGTGCAAATGAATGTGCTAATGAACATGCCAAATTCATTTTTATTATACTCCCACTTCGTTCAGGGACATGTCCTGGTAGAGAAAGATGGGTTCCTAGTGAAGTTTTCTCTGTTTATTTTGTTTTTGTTTGTTTCTACAAAGGGCTGCCTACCTCTCTCAAAACACTATAACAATAAGCAGATATTATTGTTCTTTGGCCCTCCAAATAGTGGACAAGCAAAATTCCTTAAACATCCCTGTAAAATTGTTGCCCTGATCTTTGCTCTTGAAGATTTCAGTTTTGCTTTGACTCCATCACTTTCACTTCTTGGTAATCGTTGTACTGACTGTGCATGCTTGTGGGACTGCACCAGTAGAACTCTCTTCATCTGCTATTGCAAGGCTTTGAAGAAATGTTTCAGGATCTGATTTCAATTTAAAATGTCCACAGAAAACTCTACTCTGATTTCCATTCGATCAGAGTCACGGTTCAGGGGCTCATCCTGTTGAACCGGCTGCCACCGCAAGAGTCGCCATCCATACTGTTGGGTTTTGCTTTGTTCTTCTTAATATGAGTGACCTGTTTGTAAATTGCTGACTTCTTCGGAGCACTGTCTATGCACATATTTCATTATCAATGATTTCACTATTTTTCCCAAACCTCACCTTGAATTTGATATTTACTTTTACTTCAATGTTGGCAGAATTCATACTACTTTGGTAAGGTCTCTTCACCTCCCTTAGTGTCCCAGCCTGAAACCTGCTCCGACGTGTGAAAGCAGGTGAGGAAGAGTTTATTTTGTTGCAAAACAATGGAAATCTGTGAGTAACATTTTTAAAGATAGATTTTTTTTCATGGGCTTTTGAAGACCCCCTCCTAGTGTTCTCTTGAGTTTGTTTTGGTTTTCCCAAGTAACTCGGTCTTTCCTACTAGTCCAAGGATGAACCCGCTGTCAAAATCTCTTCTCTTTAGGTGACCTTGCTTCTATTAATATGTCAGCAAAGGGCTGGTGGCCAGCGTCAACACAGCATCCAAGCTACCACAATATGACAACTGACAGACAGAAGGTAGAATTTTAAGATGAACCAAAAAAACCAAACTGCTAGTGGGTCAATGCTGATTTGTAGGGACACCCTGTGGGTTCCCGAGAGGCTAACAGTTTATAGGAGCAGAAAGCCCTGTGTTTCTCCCTTGAAGCTACTGGTCATATCAAACTGCACCCCATGGGTCCGAAGCCCCCACATGTAACCACTATCCCACCAGGACTCCCGTTTTAGATGGTTTATTCATAATTGGCCTTGCAAGCTCATGTTGGTATATACTGGTTGCATTTACATGAGAGTTCTATTATGACGTTAGGTTACTTGGGGACAGGAGAGTTCATTCCAAGTCATGATGTTTGTAAAAGCATCAATTACAGGTCTTGCTTCTCAATGACTGGTTCAGAAAGCATCTACATTAGCATTTCTTGGAAATTTGGTAAAAATGTTAAATTTCAGGTTATCCACCAGACATAATTAATCAAAAATTGTTTTGCATTAAAATTACCTTTCTCTTACATATGCCATTTGAAGTTTGCTTAAATACGATTTTGGTATGTGAAGCATTTAATCTGGTGTCAATTTGAGGATTTAGAGTTTAGGGGTGGAGTCTAGCCTGTCAGTCTGGAATAGCTAATGAGACCTCTGTGTGGGCAGGGCCTTCTCCTGAGAGTTCGGGAAATGTGGTCATTCCTTCTTGGAGGCAGAGACACTCTCCTCATTGGTCAACTTCTTTGGAGACTTTATACTGACAATACTCACGGCCTCACAAGGCTTACTTCCTGTAAGTCATCACTGAGGAGAAGCCAAATAGACCTATCCTGTTGTGACTAGAAACCTAGCCCTAGAGATGCCACATAGAGACTTCTGCCAATGATGAGAGCTTCTACCATCGCTTACATTGCACCGACTAGTCTGTCATATGGCTGCACTTAGCACCATTGCATGTGTTTTGTGAGTCTGAAGAGGATTTTATAGAGTGATGTTGGACATATGGGCTAATATCAGCTTCATGGACTTGAGCTGGACTAGGTTGGGATGTTTTTCTCAATGTTCAATTGCTATTGCATATAAACCTCCCCATTATATACATATGCATGCTTATGAATTTGTTTCTCTAGTTTACCCATTGTAACACAGTATGAATCTGGTTTTTGTATATAGGTATGATCTAATGGTGATGGTGATATTGATGTCAATGGTGGTAATGCTGGTGGGGATGTTTCTTGATAACAATGAATTTTGTGATAGTGCTAAACATGGTGGTGGTGGTGTCAGTCTATTTCTTGGACCAAATAGATAAATATCCATAACATAGTTAGTTTCAGTACATATAAAATGAAAAATAAAAGAAATAAACAACAGCAACATAAAAGCATATTCACCAAAAATGCTATCCTGAGAATCACAAAGGTATAGAAAGAATTCATTGATTAACTATTTCCAAGACAGAAGAAACTCCCACGAGATAGCTTGAAGAGTAGAGCCTTGGCCAATGGGATCAGAACTGGACTTGGAAAAATTTAGACTCATCTTTTGAAGACCATTCCTAGGGAAGGTTAGATTCTTCTCATAACTTTTTCCTTTTTTCTTTTTTTTGTTTTGTGTTTTGTTTGTTTGTTTGCTTGTTTTTTGCTTATTTTTTTTGTGTGGGCATCACTGCCTCTCATGGTCGTGGGCACTAACTTCTCTTAACTTTTTATTGGTTACTTTTGGCACAGCTTGCATGCACAATACTTAGCCACTTCTATAGATAAAATGCTAGCCAAATTGTTACATACAAAGCACAATTCAAAGCATGGCTCTGTTACTAGCTTCTCCACACTCTGGATGGTTAACCTCTGCCACGTGTCCTTATGCCTCTGTTTTGCATCCATTCCCATGAATCCTTGGGAGTGAACATTTTCAATGTTGTCTTCCTCTGTAAAGATCTATTATGTACTGGGATGCTGAATGATTTTTAAGGTCTGAGTAAAGCAAGGTCCTGGTTTTCTGAAAACTTTTCATGAGCAATCAGCTAATCCTCTTTAGCTTTTTAGTCCTTTGGAATTTTCTGGGATGGCATACTAACTCAATAGGATTAAATTCTTGGGACCTGTAAAGAAAATACAATCTGCATTTATTGCTTTGTTATAATCTCCCTCTGCAGTGCATAAGGCTTCTACAATGTAAATTATGTGCTGGGAATCAAATTTCATCAAAGGCAGTTTGGGACGCACCTTCCAGAAGTGCTGAACGTGGCAGTCGCCTGTGTGAGTTACTGCTGTCATTTGCTACCAGCATGAAGTCATCAGGGGCTTAGAGGTCATTGAGGTATCCTAAAGTGGCATATTAAAATAGTAATTTGTAGCTATTCTGTCAAGGAACTTTCTCTACTTGTAATGTATAAAGAATATGATGAGAGATGCCTCTAGTCATTTTACAATGTGGGATCCTCCTAAAATTCTGTGGGTGCCAGCCTCATATTTGGATTTTAAGAAGCTTCTCTTTACTTAGCACTTCATGATGTCGGAATGATTGCAAAGAGAAAGGAAAATCAATAGGTATATAGATATATGTACATATACATTACATATATTCAATAATTCTTGCTGCAAATGTTTTTAAAAGCTGAAAAAGAGAAGAGAGAAGTTTTGTTTATCTTGTGTCATCCTTCAGGGAAACAATTTCAAGCAGGGGGTTAATATTCACATCTGTCTCAGGAAGGAAATTGAACTAAGTCTCTGCGGTGCTACTGTCAATTCATCAGGTTAAATACGAATCTGTGATCCACAATGTTCCAGATGATAAATAGACCCTAGACTGTTTCTGCCATATTTCATTAGCAAGCTTAATACTTTGTCACATAATCTAATGAGGACAGAACCAGGCATCCCATAGAGGTGAGGAAAGACACACACACACACACACACACACACACACAGAGAGAGAGAGAGAGAGAGAGAGAGAGAGAGAGAAAACATCTTAAGAAATCAACAATCCAAATTTTCAACCCTGTGTAGTTTATACAATAAGCAAAATTAAAAAAAAAGTATAGGATGTGTTTATAGAGTAACACAAACTTTGGGGCTTTGTTTGTTTGTAGGTGTCAACATATTAAATGATTCTAGTTAGGAAAACATTGTTATTATTTATATAACTTGATTCATTTAGGTGGTCTATTACACATTTTGGAACAGGCAGCAAGTAAAAGTCAATCGTGATCTTTGAGTCATTTCAGGTAAAAGTATGGAGGTTTTTGTGGCATAATTTGTTTTCCAATAGGCATCTGAATATAGTCACCAGTTTTACAAGTCCTTTCAAAATATTCATAAATGTATTTTGCCAGCACTTGGTGGTCCTTTGGCACAGTAATTACTCCTACTACTCCTCAGTATTCTTACAGATAAAATGCAAGATATAATGTCCACATTTCTATTGCATAGGTGCTTTTTTTAAATGCAAAATGAGATACATTATTTGATATCATATTTGAAGCTCTAAAATATTTAGTTGAAAAATTGAGATAAAGCCACAGTAGTGTTTTCAGAGGAAGAAATTTTCCTATGGAGAAACAGAACAGTAAATGGAGAACAATTGTGTTCAAGTACATGCAATGTACTTGAAATGGTCATGAAAATGATGAGAGACTATTTAGAAAGGTACATTGGGGCATCCTTTTGAGAGCCTCGAATAATATTTTTAATTATTTTTAAAAATTGTGTTAATAAGAAATAATCTGCTGGTCACCAGAAAAATAAACTCTATTAAATTTGTTATCAATAGCTGAGCCCCGGTGGTGTAATGGTAGAGTGCGGAACTGCTGCCTACGGGCTTGGTGGTTCATTTCCAGCAGTGGCTTTCCAGGAGCAAGGCTGAGTAGCTCCCAAGGCCATCACTATGGCAAAAAATTGTTATCAAATGGCTAGGGATTAATTGAGAAAAAAAATCATGGGCATGAGTAGGAAAATGGTAAATGGAAAGACATTATAAAGCAATTAGATCTAGGATTCATCTCTTAATGAATAAGAAAAGGGCAGTGGTGAAAGGTAAAAGGAATTTTTTGCATAACCTAATTTATGTAGTAAAAATAGCAAAAGTGGATAAATGTCTGATGCAGAAGAGATTATCTCTCTAACCCAAATTACAGACCGTGTGTGCAGTTTACACTCGGATGCTATTAGGATGGGTGTCAGTCCAGTGAGCTAACTCATGATATCAAGTCCCCAACACATGAGCCTCCTTTTGTAACAGAGCATATAAAATCCTTAAAATGAATTTCATTATAGATTTAAGTCGTGGAATAAATGATGTGATGCATATGATTTTACACTATTAAATACAACGTCTCTAATATGATTATTAGCAGCAAAATGGTTTTGGAAAATTTTTCTTCAAAGAAAGTGCCTGGCTATCAAAAGATATAGCATCTGTGGTGTTAAAGACTTGAAGATAAACAAGTGACCATCTAGCTCGGAAACAACAAAGCCCACATGGATGAAGCACAGCAGCCTGCGAGATCATGAGGTGTCTGTCGATAGGATCAGCCATCTGAGAACCAGAATAACAGCAGACGCAAGGTGCACGGGGGGTGTGCATGGAGTGGAGATCCAGTGCCCATCTGTAGACAAGTGGACATCCCCTCACAGAGGGGTCACAGGGAAGAGATGCCAGTCAGGGAATAGTAGAGCAGGGTGAAACACAAAATGTTCCTCTAGCTCTTTGATGTTTCCTTCACCCCACTATCATAACCTCAATTCTACCTTACAAATCAGATTAGACGAGCACATGCACACCGCTACAGATAAGAGCCCACCACACAGGGAATGCAGGATAGATAAACTCCTCGGGCCCAACACAGAGAGTAGAGATACCAAGAGGATTATGGAAGAGTGGAGGGAGAAACGGGGAATGGATCACAAGGATCAAGGGACCAGACGTCCCGCTTTTTAACAATTTAACAACGTCCCACGGCGTGTTAAAATTAAAATAAATATATTGCAATACTATTTTTTCGTTCCATGAAAATTTTTGTTGCTCCATATAGACCAAATTTTAATCAAGAACTGCGCCCTCCAACTGGTTCTGACACCATTGAACCCCCTCCCAGGAGGACAAATAGCAAAAAAGTGGGTGAGGGAGTGATGGAGGGTGACGTAAGATGTAGAAAAGGTCATCTACAACTCATCAAGAGTTTGTGAGGGAGAGCAGGCGCGGGAGGGAGGGGGAAGAACTGGGAAGCTGATATTAAGGGCTCCAGTGGTAAGAGAATGCTTTGAAAACGATGATGACGACACATGTGCAAGTGTGCTTGACACATTGGAGGAATGTATGGCTTGTGATAACAGATGTAAGAACACCCAACAAAATATTTTTTTTAAAAAGTGAAAAAATATTTCATCATTGATTGCTACATAATTAGTTACAACATTATTACTTTCTGAGTTTTTGCTTTGTTTTATTTTTGCCTTATTTTCCTTTATCCTTACTGACTCAAAAGCATCATTAATTTAGGCTCATAAATACTAACAACCACACTATTGAACTAAGACCACAGAAAATTTGCTATTTTAGTGACTATAATAGGATACATCAAAAGATATTCATTCAAAACCATCAAAACACTTATTAAACATAAATCATAATTTCAATGCATTTTTTGCCATTTGCCCTTCCTAGGTGAGTCAACTTCAGAAGATGGTGTTTTCCTGCCTCCGCTCTTACTCAAAATACATTTGTCCACTTTGATTTACACCCCATGCACAGGAGAGTCTCAGCATCTGTCTGTGCCTCAATTTGTACCCATTTTACATTTGCTTTGTGCTTTGTTAGCAAAATGAAGTCTATAGAGTGAAAGGAAGACTGTAGGGTGGGATAAGGCTCCCCAAAGAAAAGTGCACAGGAAACCTACCCTGGAAAAATAAGTGGTGCCAATTTGTCGCAGGCTGTGGAGGACAGTGGAAGCCCAAAACCCATCTGCGGAGAACCTAGACAGACTAAGACTCTCGCAGATGTAGGCCAGGGTCTCTAAAGGTTTGCTATCAGAAAGCAGCAAAATACTCTTAATTATGTTGGATCAAATTTTATACTTGTTCAGATTGATTTCTCTCTTCACCCAATCTGAAACTGCAAGGTGCAAGTATTTCTTGCTTGTTCGATGACAAAAATGTCTTCCCTTGCTTTTTAAATATTGATTTTGGTTTGCATGTTTTCTTTATTTTGTTATTTTATTCTATCACATTTTGGCTTTGTTTTGTTATTGGTTCTATTGTGCTTTCCTTTTTGTGAAGCACAGACTGAGTAGATACTGAGAGATAATGATGCAAGGATTTTTAGGGGATGTAGGGGTAAGGAATGGGGAATAGGGTCATTGAAGAGGTAGGGGAAGAAAACAATGTATGTGGGACAGGGGTGGGACCACTTGAACTGATTTTGATTACACAACTCACTTTAAAAGTGATTTAACTATGGGGGGGAAAGAAAGAAAATATTCTAAATTTGATGGTAGTCATGATTGTACAATTTTTCTATATATGATTGAACTATTAAATTGGCAGATTATGTGCCAATTAAACTGTTAAAAATAATGAGTGGGTCCATTATTGTAATGAAAAGACAAATGTTAGACATGTTTAAATGTTATTTGTTTGGGAAAAAAGCTACATGTGTAGGACATAGAGTAGTAGCAGAAAGATATATATGTATATTTGTGTGTGTAAATATATATACACATATACATACACATTCATATATATGTATGTGTGTATGTATGTGTGTATGTATATATATACTTTACTTTCCCTGGAAAAAACACCTCATTAGTAGGAACAATAACACATGCTTGTAGTGTGTACAAAGGAAAACAAAGGATTCAAAGAATAATAATAACAGCTATGGCTAGAGCATATTCCAAAGTTAAAAATAAATCAGTATAGAGTTATAGTCATACTAGTACTATTGTACTAGTATTGTTATATGCAAGTGAGGCTTCCAAATATGTTTTTTGTTTTATGACTAGCTGTGAGGAAATTTTAAAATAAAAAATATAATTTTACTGAAATATTACTCAAATACTATATACAAGTTACCTGGTGTGTTCCACAGCTTCAAATCCTCATTATATCACTGAGTCTATGGCTCTACTTCTATTGGTAAGAAACTCAGGGATTCTCAGTAAAATAGTTCTAAGACACACATACACATGAGACAATCACAGTTTTAAGAACTGAAAAGATGCTTGTTGAAAAGAGTCTGAATGGTATAACATATTTCAGCGTTCTTCTGTGTTGAAAGCACTTGATGAATTCTAATGGATCACCCAGAGTTTTAACTCTTATTTCTTGACTGTTCCCATAATAGTTTACTTTTTCCTTACTTTTCCACTTTTATTTGAATTTGAACTCTTCAAATATCTTAGATTTGCTCATAACTGGGGACTTGATGAATTATATGATGGTGTGTATAAACAATAAAGCCAATATTGGAAGAGCCAACTTCACATGTATTGTATAAAAGATTACAGAGCAATCTAGTAGTATCATTTACAGAAATGTTGGAAAAAATTTAGTGTATCTCTTGTGTAAAAAGTCTTTAGAAGTTTAAAGCAATTGACCAACCACTGGTAGATTCAACAAATGATATTAACATATTAACTTTTATAAGTAAATTGTGTAAGCACATCATACTGGTTTATCTCTTTCAATAATAATAATAAAGATAGACATTTGACAACTAAATGTGAATATATGACAAAATCCTCAATTTTTTTTCTGGAGTGAGTTTTTTATTTTCCAAAGTGTACTGAGGTTTTCAGAAGCAAAGATATAAATAATAAGCACATTTTCTTTAATATAAAGCTTCAGTAACTCCAGTTCTGTTTTTAAAGGTTGCTTTAACACTCTACTGTATTGAATTTGAATATTTTATATAAATTGATATATAAAATGTTTGCACTGGTTAAACATTTAAATGAAAATCTTTGGTGTACATTTCTCTCTCTTTGATATGGAAAATTCTTAACAAGGCTCATTGAAGCAAATTTACTCAGTACACCTTTCTCAGAATTACTGCAGATCTAAAGCTAAAGAATAGAATCAATCAATTTTCTTATGTTTTCAAATATATTCCCAAATATTTAGTTTCTCTTGTAACTAAAGCTATGACTTTTTAAAGAAGGACCAATACTTTAAAACAGATTTTCAGATTTTCTGTTTATTTATAGCTCTAGTGATATTTCCATATGATAACAAATACTTGATCTAAATGTTAATGAAGTGATTTGAGAGACTTGACAATTTCTCTTTATTTAAGTGCTATTCCAAGTTCTTTTCGCACAGAGTCTAAGTGTTGCATAAGTACCAAATGTTGTTCTTCAACATTCTAGGTAGCATATGCAAATTTCAATTTAGAAAACATCACATTTGTATAAACTAAAACAGTTCTTTTTTTCTTTTTAATTAAGAGTGTCATAGCTCACTTGCAAACAATTAAGTCTAGGCTTAGAAGAAATCTAAGAGATATGAGGGGCAAAATAAAGGAGATTAAACATCTTTTTTACCCTTAAATATGCCCTTCTTTGTTAGTGTTAGAAGAATGGGGCATGGGGTCTTGTTTGGAAGTGCTATACAGCATGTTATTACTCAGAAAATATGAAATCAGCCTTTGTGGGGTGACAGTTAAATTGGCCATTCTGTGCTTAAAATCACCGCTTGTCTGTCAGTATGTCACTGTGTCGTTGCTTGGCTGGTTAGTATGATGCTGGAAGTTATGCAATTGGTATTTCCAAAATCAGCAGAGCTACCAAAAGTGAACAGGTTTCAACAGAGCTTCCAAACCAAGAACAGCTAGAAGGAACAATCTGACCATCACTGAGGGATGAGCCAATGGATACCTTATAAACTGTGATGGAACACTGCAGATGCAGTGCTTTAAGTTGAGCCACTTAGGTTGGCAGGAACTCCATATGACTGATAAATATCCTTCTTCTCAGAGTAGAATCAACCATAAAGATAATGATGGAGTAAAGCTTTTCAGACCTTCATTTGCTGATGATACATGGCTCAAAATGGAAAGAAAGGGTGTAGATATCTATTAATTATTGGAACTTGGCATGTGCAATGTACGGAGCCAGGAAAATTAGAAGTCAACACAAATGCAATAGAATGCATAAGGATCAATATTCTGACTTTGAGTGAGTGGAGATGGACTGATATTGCCCCTTTTGAATAAGGCGATTTTATAGTCTACGTTGCCAGGAATGACAAATTCAAGAAGAATGTGTCTCATCCATTGTAAAAAGGGACATTTTTAGAAATATCGTTAATTTCAATGTTATCTGTGATAGGATAATATGTCTTCATGCAAGTAAATCTAGTTAGTACAATTATTATTCACATTTATGCAGCAAGTACTGAAACTAATGCTGAAGAAATTGGAGAATTTTATCAACATCTTACATGCAATCTAGAAGCTTTGATAAACATTGCCATTTGGAATTGAAAGGCTGGAAACAGATGAATGAATTGGAAGAGGGTCTTGGTGACAGCAATGAAATTGGAAGTCTCTTTAGAGAATTTTGCAAGACTAACAACATCTTCATTGCAAATAGCTTTTCTTTTTGACAATGCAAGTGGGGCATATATACCAGGACTTCCCCAAATATAATACATAGAAATTTAGGGTGATCATATCTGTGGGAAGAGGCAATGGAGAAGCTTAATGTTACCAGCCAAAATGAAGCCAAGGTTCAGGCTATTAATTGCTCATCAGTAAATTGTAAGTGTAAATTGAATTTGAAGAAAAGTAAATTAAGTCAACAATGTCTGAAGTCTTCTGTAGAGTATATCCCAACAGAATTTTGAGAACACATCAACAACAGCTTTGATTTATTAAAGACGAATGAGGACAGACTTCATGAACTGTGGGGATGACATCAGGAGCATCACATAAGAAGGAAGCCAATGGTCATTTCAAAGACAAGAAAGAATGAAAAGATCAAAGTGGATGTCAGAAGAGACTCTGAATTTTTTTTTTCTCATAGAGCAGCTAAAGCAAATGGGACAAATAATAAAATAAAAGAGCTGAAGAAAAAGAAAAGCTTTATAATAAAAGCAAAGTATTTTTTAAATGTACAAAAATGGGTTAGAAAACCAGAAAGGAAGGATATATGCAGCATATCTAAAACTGAAAGACCTAAAGAAACAACTCACTCCTTAAGCTGCAATGGAAAAAATAATCTATGGAATAAATATTGAAAGATGCCAGAAGCCTCAAAGAAGATGGAAGGAATATATATATATATATATATATATATATATATATACACACACATATATATGCATTCCACTATTTCAAGAGATAATATTTGATAAAGAACAAATGGTACTGATGGAAGAATTCCGAGCTGCTCTGAAGGTATTAGCCCCAAACAAGCTAACATGAAATTAAAAATACCAATTCAATTGTTTCAATATGCTAATGAAACACTTGAAGCACTCATCTATTCCAGAAAAATTTGAAGGTAGTACTAGGCCAACTGACTGGAATAGATCCTTATTTTCATCTATTCCAAAGAAAAGTGACTTCACAAAAGGCTCAAATTATACAACAATATCATTTATATCCATGATATGCAAGTGAATTTTTGCTGAAAATGATATAATACTGGTGATAGCAGTGAATTGCCACAAAGTGGCCAGATGTTTTGATGGAATTCAGAAAAGGATATAGAATAAGGGATATCATTGCTGATATCAAAAAATCTCAGATCAAAGTGGAGAATTTCAGATCATATGTTTATATTTTAATGACGATGAAAATAGAATGCATTGACTATGCATTCCATTGTGTGGATCATAACAAACTATGGATAGCCTTGAGAAGAATGGGAACTCCAGAAGACTTCCTTGGGTTTAAGTGGAACCTTTACATGCATCAAGAGGCAGTTCTGTAAACAGAACATGGGAATATTTCATGGTTTAAAATAAAGGAAAGATGTGTTATGGCTGTATCTTTACATCATTCCTGTTCAATCTGTATGCTGAGCAAATCATCCAAGAGACTGGATTGTATGAATAATATGGCATCAGAATTGGCAAAAAACTAATTTGCTCACTTCAGTATGGAAAATACATAACATTACTTACAAAAGTGAGGAGAATTTGAAGCACTTGTTGATGAAGATCAAGTATTTCCTCCTTCAGTTTGGATTAAAATGCAATAAAAGGAAAATCAAAATCTCCACAGTTGAACCATTAGGGAACACCAAGATACATGGAGTAAAAATAAAGCTGCCTAGGATTTTATGTTGCTTGCACTCACAACAAATGCTTATGGATATCTCAGTTAAGAAATCAAAAGACAGGCATATTGTTTTGGGTAGAGCTGAAGATCTCTTTAAAGTATTAAAGGGCAAGAATGTCAATTTAAGGATTAAGGTGTGCCTATTATGCGTGTGCAAGTTGAATTTTGAATGAGGAAAACCAAAGAATAGTTGTACTTGGATTCTGATCTAACACAGAATATTGAAAATACCATGGACTGCAAGAACAAACATATGTACTGTAAGAAATTTAACCAGAATGTTCTTTAGACAGGGGGAAGTCTAGACTTTGTGTCATATACTTTGGATATTTTATCAAGATACACTTGTCCCTGGAGAAGGACATCATACTTGATAGTGTATAGGTGTATAATAAATTAGGAGGCCCCTATTGGAAGCAGAAGGATTCACACAGTGGCTGCAACCATTAGCTAAAACATAACAACAGTTGTGGGATGTTTCCAGACCGTGCAGTCTTTCTTTCATTTGTGCGTGGAGGTGCTATGAATGGGAACAGACTTGAGGGTACTCAAAAACAAGAAAGTCCTTTAAATAGAAATTAGAGATGAAAGCAACTGCTAAATTGATGCTTGTTGTTATTCACGTTGTTTTCAAGAATGTAGGCTAAAAAAGAGTTGCCGTTTTATAATCAACATTCTAAAGTTTATATTTCTACCCCTTGTTTGTCATACTGTGGTGGCTTGTGTGTTGCTGCAATGCTACAAGTTATTTCAGTGGCATTTCAAATGCCAACAGGTTCACCCACAGAGGATAGGTTTCAGTGTACCTCTAACCAATGCCCTTGGAAGGAGCCATCAAGAGATCGAAAGGTGTTGCGCTAAATAAATGTGCCGCACAAGATCTCTTTAGAGTATTGAAAAGCAAGGGTGTGACTGTCAGGTGGACTAGGTCCAAGGCAGGGGACTTCCAAATGCCTCATGTGTTTGTGAAACATGGGATAAATAAACCTGAAGAAGAATCAAAGCATTTGAAATGTGTTGCTGAAGAATATTGAGAGTACCACGGACTGCCGAAAGTAAAAACTAGTATGTTTTGGAGGAAATATAGCTAGAATGCTCCTTAGAGGTAAGGACGGTAAGACTTAGCTTACATACTTAGAATATATTGTCCTGACAGACCACTTCCCTGAGAAAGCCTATTAAACTGGAAGGAAAAGCAAGGACATGTCTCAGAGAGGAAGATTGACTCAGCAGGTCCGTGGTAACAATTTGAGGAAGACTCGGGATCTAAGAGTATTTCATTCTTCTGTGCAAAGGCTATGAAATGAAGCAATGATAACAGCAACACCAAAGTTTATTTTTGAATATGTACTTAGGTCTTCATATTCAGAATGGTTGTGAGGCTAGCTCATCAGGGAGATCATCTTCTGAAACAGAACTAATTGTGAATTAACTAGTATTTCTTGTCACCCAGGCTCTTTGCCGTCAAGTGCATTAAATTTTCTGTCAGTTGAAAGGAGATGGTTAAGGGGAGTGTATTCCAGGGCACAGGTCACCCTTTCTGGCCTCCTCTGATAGCTCCTCTGGCAGTGCTTTTCTCTCTTCCAATGTTTCAACTTCTGATGGACATGGTAAGATATGACCTTGGCATCTGGGCCTTGTTTTCTTTTATTTTGCTTCTTTAGTCAGAGGATACCCTTAGTTTTTCAGTTTTTCTCTGCATTGGAAATAATTTTATTTAAAAATCTCAACTGATTTCTCTTTCCACCTTTGACCGAATATAGCGTCACTCAAAATCAAATCATTTGTATGTTCCTTATGTTCATAGAATGAATTCACACCACATTTATAATTATAGCTAATAAACATTAAAATGTCCTTTTTGTACCCCATTGACATGAAATTCTTGGTATTTCACACTATCCTGAATTCCCCTTCCCCGCCCCCGGCCCCAATCACTGCCCTGGTGGGAGTAGGAAGCCCAGCCTTGCTCCTGAAGAGCTGCTGCTAGATTTGAACCGTCAACCCTGTGGGCCATAGTCCTGCACACAACCACTGCACCACCAGGGCTCGGGGAATTCTTTTATTTATATATATATATATATATATATATATATATATATATATATAAAAGACTTATTTGTTTAAGATACTGGAGTTTAAAACATAATTGTGATCTCTTATTTGAAAAATGCTGACAAAGGCACAATATCAGACTCTCTTGAGCATCTCATCCTTTACCTCTGCGTGGAGTGCCCGAGAGATTCTAGTGAGCCCCGTGGAAAGGGAGAAGCTTGTTGTTGGTAAGTGTCATGAATCGATACTGAGCCAGAGCCACTCTAGAGAAACAGCTGGCCCTGGGTCTTCCTCACAGATGTGACGCTTGATCCCTTATACTAGTCCCTTGGCCAATTCATATCATTAATGCACTGACCTTGTACTTTATCATGCGTGGTGTGTTTCCCTTGAGTCGGATCCTTCCTGATGAAATGACCAAAGTATACCAGTCTGCCTATCCTCACTTTTAAGCAGAAATCTTACTATTTTTTTTTTTGGTTGGTTGGTTTTCCAATACACAGTTGTTTGTTCTCCTGGTTGCATGCATTGAAATTGCTATAGTTGCTATATAGTGAATCATAGACTCTCTTTGGGATCCTTCCACTTTTTAGTTTAACTTCTGCTTTACCAAATATGATGCTCTTTTTCAGGGACTAGTCTCTTTTTATAGCAAGCCAAAGTATATGTCCCTTTACACAGCATGTGCAGACATGCACTCACACATATACATATATGTGTATACATATAATTAGAATGCAAAAAGGGGTATCAAAAGAATGAACACAACTTTTATTGCATGATGAAGAGTCTGGATTTGTTTAGAAAAAATAGAGGATGCCAATTAAAAGTTTATGAAATGTACTTCTGTTACATTAAAGTAAGCCAAATTGTGCCTATACATTTTATGAGGTCAATTACCAAACACTAGATAAAAATATCAAGTAAATTCTGAAAAGGTGAAAAGGACAGGTGTAGGGGGAGAATCTGTAAAGATGTCACAAAGTTGACTGCATAAATATAAATTTATTTCTGTACTATTTTTTGTCCCATCGATCTCATTATTCACCCTCTTGTTGTTCATAGATACTGCCAATTAGGTCTGGACTTCTAGTGACCCTCTGTCCTGTATCACCCTCAATATACTTTCTCTGCTTATGCTAATTGTTGCGATCATTGTGTCAGTCCATTTTGTGGACAATTTTTTTCCTTTAACTCTGACCTTCAGCTTTAGGAAAGATAATGTAATTCTCTAAGACTGGGTTTTCCTGATAGTATGTTTCAAGTACTTGACAAGAGTAATATCATCCTTTTTTCTAAGGATGAAGTATACTATCCTTTATCCAGTATTATTTCCATTCTTCTTTAATATTTGTTGCTGTATCGCCAATATTATGTATGTATTTTATAAAGTTAGAATTTAGTGCAAAATACCCTTGGGACTGAAAATGGTAAGGGGTCAAGGGTTAGTCCCTAAATTAAAAGGATTTGGTTAGATACAAGATGGTAGAGGTAAATTACAGTGTCTCTTCTCTGTGTGCATATTTATGTGTGAGTAATAAGAGTCAAAGATTATTCTCAAATTTATTCAAATCATCAGCATCCTTAGCCAGTCAGCTCTGATTATTTCTCTAGATGAAATCTTTCATAGCAAAAGAATGATTGAAATTAGAATGTGAAGCCAAAAAATAGCTAATTTCTCAAAATTTTCAAGTGAAGAAAG
The DNA here is from genome assembly GCA_004026705.1 of Nesogale talazaci. Taxonomy (NCBI): domain Eukaryota; kingdom Metazoa; phylum Chordata; class Mammalia; order Afrosoricida; family Tenrecidae; genus Nesogale; species Nesogale talazaci. Next base: position 4,061 of record PVJH01010243.1, on the reverse strand, counting down.
ACAATATGATCCTTTTCCAAAAAACCTGAATGTCAATGGATGCTCATTAATGAAAGTAGTATGCATTATTTTCATTAATTTAATTAAAAATACAGGAGCATGTTAGTGCACAATTCAAATAACTGCTCAAATATTTCACGTTGTGAAAAATCCAGTTAATATGACTTCTTTGACACCTTCCTATTTCCTAGGATACTAACGATCGATAAACCAGTATAGACATATTAATTTTCATTGTTCCTTCTGTCTGTCCCATAAATATCAGAAGTCATAGGAATAATCTAGAAGTGAGAACATTCCCAATAAATAATTATTTAGGTCAGGAATTTTTCTGGCCTATTGGGCTAAGGTTCTGAGAAAATGAAAGGCATATAACAGAGCTTTGTTCCCTTAGATACTCATAAAGGCCGAGCATAAATTCACAATAATTATACTTTGGGGAGCTGTAAAGAATCACTTTGGTGTCTATAAAGGCTACTGTTCCTCAGAAGTGCACTGAAATACCACTTCCTGTGTCGAGAATCATTCAGTCACAAAATCATCCCACACAGAAGTGCCAAATTATGCCTGGAGTAGTGGGCCTCTTCATTCAGGTACACTCTTGAATGCAGTATATATATAAGAGTTGGAGGGTCATCCTGGAGTTAAGGGAAGAGAGAAAGAAATATGTTTGTAGGTGCGTGATCTACAAGTGATTTAATTTATAGATGGCTCATTGTCTTAACTCAGATTGTGAAAAAGAAGTTTATTCTTTTCTCTATAGTATATCTTGATAATCTCAAAAGAAACATCAATGTTGGAACCTGTCTTCAGGAATTTACCACTTACTTAAAAAGGTCCATAAAACTTTAAGTCCATAAGACTTAAAAATTTAAGTTACTAAAAATAAAACAAAACAAAAATAACAACAAAAATTCAAGTTAAGTATCTTAACTTGAGTATCTGCCCTAACTTTTAATCAGAGAACCAATACTCAATATTTAATCTCCCCTAACTCCTAGTGAAATATCACAATTTTTTTTTCTGTATACAATAGTGTTCTGCTAAAATACTCATCTTTTTAGCCTTAACAGAAGTGGGAGTATCTGCCTGTTCCAGTTGTAGCCACTGAGATGCAAGCAACCTTCCTCAGTGGGTGTCCAATAAAGCCATCATTTTTATCCTTGAAATAGATAAGTACAACTGGTATTGGCTTATGCTATTTTCTTTGTTACCCTCTTGGTGCCTAAGATATGGCTACAACACTTGAAAATTAAATAATCTTCACTTACCTAGGAGAAAAGCTAGAGACCAATGGTCAGAAGGGGGAAATAAAAGTCATTTTCTATCTCAAAGGATAGAAGACACCATCTAGCTTTAGAATAACTACTTCTGGACATCTTAAAATGTGTAGAAAATAACAGTTGTGAGAGGCAAGGTAGACTAGAGAAAAAAATTCATAGATATTCATATGGGTATAAGTAAGATCTTTATATACCAGAGTAGTTGAATATTGAGAAAACATCCCAGCCCAGTCCAGATCAAGTCCTTAAGCCGATGTCAGCCCATATTTCTGATACCAATCTGTAAATCCTTTTCAGGTTCTCGAAGCATGTGCAATGGCACCAAAATGCAGGACTGTCACAGGTCATTGGGTGGAAAGTCTTGTGGATTCAGTAAGGATATACACATTTCAGTGCTGGTGTGATTCACCACGTGACCCCCTCCAACTCTAGGACTCTGGCTGCCAACAGCATAGCTCCATGTTTCTGGTTAGCAGATAATCCCTCAGAGAGTGAGCTATGTCCCACATCAACAAGTTATTTATTTCTTTAATGCCTCCAAAGGAGGTCATTAAACTGTGGCCTGCTTGATAGGCAAATCTCTACCCCTTCACTCCTAAGTCTCAAATTGACAGCAGATTATGAAACTACCACAACAGCCTATTTGAGGGCTTCGCAAACTCTTGAAACTGAAGAGCTAAACCTGTCCCCCCAACAACTTTAAAATCACTCAAAAGCCTTAAATATGTCTTTTCAGGCAAATGAAATCACTGTGATCTGAAATAATAACTTTAAAATGTTTTCAGTGCTACTTCAGAGCCGCACGTTCACACTGAAAGAGTTGTGTATGGCTCTCAAGCTACAGTTTATTGACTAATGGCCTTGTTAGTTAAGCCTCTATCTGATAGACAAATCTATCAGCAAATCTATCTGATAAATATATTCTTAGAACTACTGCATAAGCTATAGCTTTATGTACATAACTTTGTTCTTATACATCCTAGCTCCTATTTCTGAACATGACCTCATACATTATAGTAACAAACCTTATAGGGGTAAGTGAAATTATCTCTAGTTTCCAAGTATGAGTATGTAATTTGGCAGCAAAGGATTTATTGTACTATACTATACCATTCAATCAATATTAGTAGCATTAGAAAATGTCTTAATATATAATCTTAATTAATGTTACCTTCTCTAAATTAATTTTTTGAAGACTTTTCACTCATGTGACCCTTACAATTTTACATTAAAATGTCTTTGCCATCCTACAAAGGAAGCAAAGTGATTATTGTGGGTTTTGTGTTTTTGTTTTTGCATATTATAGCTATGGGAGTAGAAATTAGATGGTGATGCATCTGCTTCAAGCATAAAGGAAGGAGAACATATTTAGATCACTGGATTCCAACACTAGTGCTCCAATGGATGTAATCCTACAATGCACTCTTACTTCCTTTTCTCTCTTTCCCTGGCTTTGGAAGTGCTCCCACTGCACATATTAAGAATTCATCTAGGGTTTTGGATTAGTGTTTTGGGGCTCAAATAGTCTGTTACTTCTGTTAGTAGTTCTTCTAGATTACTATGTAAAAGATTGACATTTGGTATGTCTACTATATTGAAGTTTCTGACAGCCCTGTATCCTTAAACTGTTGAAATGTAGTCCTTTCCATCTGTGTAGATATGACTGAAGACTGATAAATTATCAGGTTAACAAAACCATGACACTACCATTGCCCTCAAAACAAACCCATCTGTTTTGAAAGTACAGTAGAGAATCTTCCGTAGAGGAGAGAGTAGCAAAACTTCCCATCCACTTTGGATATGAGAGACTAGTAGAATCCAGGCCTCATAAAAGAACTTTGTGCTTGGTAAAGGATCAGCTAAAAAGAGGAAGGTCCTGGAAATGATAGATTGATCCAGTACATGTGGCAATGTATTTGAATTTCGGGAAAAACATGAGGGCAGTGCAGACTGGTTGATGCTTCCTTTTGTTGTACAAGGAGTGGCTATGAGTTGGAACCAACTCTTCGACTCCTAACTACCTACAGCACATTTGACATATCTGACCATTAGATGCTGAGGTACAGTCAGATATTCAGTTTGTAAGAAGAGTCATGAGACCCAAAGAGGGATGGCAACATGTAGTAGTAAAAGTAGGAGGAATTGTCAGAATTGCCAAGTTAGTTTTGATTTCAGTTTCTCTTCATATTTCCAGTTGGACAAGTATCAGGTATCTTTCTGAATATACGCCAGATAATCTCATTTATGTCCAGAGTCGCTCAAGGGGACTCCAAGGTATGCTAAATAACCTATCTCATTTTTTTACCCTTGTGGCCAAATGTGCTCAATGGATGTGGAAAATGAAATACATACCCCCCACTTCCCATACCCCTTGCAGTTGCATGTCTCTGTACATGCTTTGGAGGAACACTGTTGGGTAAACCAGGAAGCTCTGTCCTTCCAACCTGCCGAGCTCCTTGCTTAAAGGTTGTGTGAACAAGAACAGTGCCTATAGGGTCTGCAATCCAGGAAAATCCGGGATGAGGGAGATAATCATTGCTAGATTTATTAGGCAAGAATAGCTTTAGAATGCTTCCTTTCCTTTTCTTTTTTAGTTTTAATGTTGTGCTATTCTTATTCAGGTATCATTGAAAAAGTTATATATTTTATTTTAAAACATTTGATTAAATAAATGTTACTTAAAATATCCAAGGATTATGAATTACCAGAAATGTCTGGAAAATCAATTCCTTGTACTCTTACAATCATTTTAAAAGTGAACACACATTTAAATTAAGA